>JAGYYJ010002883.1:0-158121 GCA_019671005.1 Hibiscus mutabilis
AGATTGATATGAATCGTATGAAATGGATTTAGTATCGAATATACATCCGATAGAATTTATAGGAATTTATTTTCCTATTATGTTCCTATGTTAGTATATACTAACATGTATTTTTAAAATATACATGTCTTGTAAATGATACATATAGATTGTGATTAAAATCGAGATCAAGCTACCCACTGAGGGAAGGAAAAAGATTAAAATTAAAGCTTAGTGATGATTTAAATTTTGACTTATATAAAGTGTCAAGGTGAGTGCAATGCATATATAACATGATACATTGATGTTTTATACATTATTAGGAAGACTTGCGATGAGTCTACCTTGTTTATATTGACATGATATTTATGTCATTAATCATATATTTACATGTTTTTAATATGTCAAAAGTTGAATATAAATGCATGAATCACTAGTTACATATGTGATATTATATTATGAATATTATTTCAGGAATGAACTGCCAATGTTAAATTATGTTGATATACATTGTCATGGATGAAATAAATATAAAATATATACCAAAGTATGTCATTGAGGGACAATGTATAGTTAGCATGCCATAGGATTCTCCAGCAAGCTGTATACTTGGTTTAACACTATAGCGTATATAAAGGACACTTAGTGCATATGGTGGGCACGACCTTATGTGTATTACGGTGGGCACGACCTTATGTGTATTAGCACTTCGGTGCATATTTGATTCGTGTACCCAAAGTCCTCAAAGGCTTATATTTGAGCTATGGTTTATTGGTTAATAAAAGATAAACATGTAGATAAGCTTTTGAGCTTTTGGAATAAATGACAAGTATATTAGTAAGAAATTTTATATCCGGTTTATAGTATATTAATATACGATTAACATAACGATAATACATATCTAATGATAATGATGCATGAATATGGTTACATCTTTATATTTATAAGCATGTGGTACTACACTAGATTTTATTATTGTCTTACTAAGTGTATACTTAGCGTGTGATGATTTTCACGCGTAGATAAAAAGTATAATTCGAAGTAAGGAGCCGTTGGCATCTTACTATCAAGAAGTATAATTACAGTATCAGTAATAACATCTTTTGATGTATTATGATATTACTAGATTACATGTATATGTTAATATTAGTTGGTTTTAAACTAGACAAAATATAGTTTTGTAATAACTTATAATCTAGTTTATGTTAATAATGAAGGGTGAGTAATTATATTAAAATTGAAAATTGTTAGATGAATTACTTGTATAAAATCGGATAACTATTATAAAAAGAATTAATAGAGTAATTAATTCGATTTTTAATTTTAGACAATTTTAAGTAATTATATTGCTTTTAGTTCATAAATATGAACAGTAATTAATAGATTAATAGACAAATGGATTAATGGTAATTTTTAAATAAATTACTATTATAAATTGTTCGTAATTAAATATGTGACATTTTAATTAATATTTGATATTAAATATCAGTAAGGGTGTTACAAATCTAATAAAAGAAGCTTGTTATGATTTTGGTGCGATTGGTGAGCACTTTTGTGGGTTAGTGCAATGTTATTTGTTTTATTTTACACAGATTCCCGGATTTGGATTTGTAATTCTTTCATAAAATAGATAAAGGTTAATTACTCATTCATATATGAACTATACCAAATTTTTAGTTTTATGCAAAATGTTTTAAAAGTTTTAGTTTCATATATGAAATTTTCTGCAGTTAACGAGTTTGCCCACTTCCATCACGAAAACTAATATAGCATATACGGAAGGTGACGTTTTAAAAATCATCTTTTATTTAGAGGCATAATAGTCGAATTAATCCTTCAGAGTTTATTATTTTTCAATTTCAACCTTAAAAGCCCTCGTCTCCACTTATTTAAGGTATAATATCAAGATTAGTCATTAATGTTTTATTGATTTTTTAAGTTCACCTTTAAGATTTAAAATTTATTTTATAAAATATATCAAAAATATTCGAACTAACCAATAATTAACACGTGGTCTCCATTTCCTTTATTTTAAAATTATAAAAAAGATCATCTTCAAAAACTTCATTCCCGTCGTTTCCCTTGGTTCCTCTTCTTCATCTGGCTCCACCGTTCAAGTTCCTTTTCATCGTCATTCTTGATCCCTTTTCCCTCACCGCTCAATTCATTGTCAAATTTAACGGTTGTTGCGATGGAGTAATAGGCGAAACTAACGACAAAGGAGAAGGGAAAGAACTGGAGTTGTACTGGGTGGACTTGTCGACGGCGACGAGTGCCTTATAGTTGTCGAAGGATGGTTTACCGGGGGAAGCCGCCGGAGAAACATGAGGGGAGGAGGTTTTTTTGGGCTCGGACGGGTCAAAGTCACCAGAAATCGAGGTAGGGATTTTATGTTTTGGATAATTGATTGAGTGTTCGTTGTTTTCATTTTCGATTTCAAATTTGTTTACGTTGCAAAAGGAAATGTATAATCGAGATTGGGTTACGATTTCAACCCGTAATGGTTATTGCCCAACAGATTGGTTAAGGAACTGGAAAATTTCTTCTGGTAATTGCTTTCTCATGCTCTGGTAAATTGATAATTGCCTTCATTGCCCATTTTATTCTTGCCACATGTGATTGAAGCAGAAAAATGATCATTCCAGACCCGCAAATTTTAAATTTCTTATAAATTTCTGAGTTTAGTTGAATATGAAGAGAAGAGAGAAAAAAATAGTTTTTTTATATTGTGACTCATGTCAATCAGTGAGGTTTAATATTTTTTTTGAATAAATAATTTTGTATTTTTAAAGTTTATCTTTATTAAAAGATTAATAAAAGATTGAAGACTAATTTTGTTATTAATCCTTAAGTAAATGGAGATTTTTTAAAATAAAATAAATAACATATGTTATTTTTTTATTGGTTCAAGAGGTCCAAGTCAGCCTCCGTAACAAAAGTGAATAAAGTGATGGGCAAAACTTTGATACACAAGCTTGTGTATTTACACTATAAAAACTCAAATTCTAAGTTTCTAACCCAAAAAAACTAAACTCGCACTCTAAACCCTAAATTTTAAACACTAAAACCTAAATCCCTAAACTAAAACTCTAACTCTTAAAACTAAAAGGCACGTGTAAACTAAAGTTTACACGGCCTGTGTATTAATTTTTTTTCCTAAAGTGATTATTGATAAAATACTCTATGTATGAAACTGAAAATTCAGTATAGTTTATGTATTACCCAAAAAATAATATGATGGGTTATCGGTTTTCTCTTGTGTTAACATTTGCCAATTTCTTTTTTCTCTTAAAGTTTTCAAAATTTTCAGGTTAGTTCTTTATTCTTATGAAACTCGTGTTAGTTGTTATATTATGCTAAGTTATAAATTTTTTACTTGATATTTTTAGTATATGTATTTTAATTTTTGAAATTTTGGTTTTTGTTAAATGACTTGAGTTGGCTGTTATTAATTGTATACATATAAATTGTAGATTCTCTTCAATTTCATATTTTAAGTCATATGTATAATTGTATTCATATTGTTTGCATCAAGATTAAAATATTAAAAGAGCAAATGATCCTTATGGCTTCTTAATTTTAACAGTTTAATCATTTTAACTTTTAAACGTATTTATTTTAGTTTTTGATTTTTTTATTAAATTGATTCTATTGTGGGCAACTGCAACACTATTTTATTCTTATAAAAACGTTGTTGTTAACTATTTGTCTTAACATTGAAAAATGTAAAAATATATTTAAAATTGTAAAAAAAAAATTATGGGTAAAATTTTGATACATGCCTGTGTATTTACACTATAAAAACTTAAATACTAAATTTCTAATCCTAACCTTAAAAAATTAAACCCTAAACCTTAAATCCTATACACTAAATTCTAAACGCTAACCTTAAATTCTAAACCCTACAACCTAAACCCCTAAACCTTAAACCCTAACACCTAAAACTAAAAGGCACGTGTAAACTAAAGTTTACACGGCTTGTGTATCAAAGTTTTTTTTCCAAAAATTATTATTAACATTATTGTATTAACAAATTAGTTGATTTTTGGATAAGGTGACAATGACAAAATAGTTGACTTTATTTAAAGATGTCCTTATGGTTTTGTTTTATTTGAGTTAATTTAATTAAAATCTGAATTTTAACTGTTAAAAATGATTTTTAAAAAATCATTTTAACACTTCATATATAAGCCTTGGATTATGTAAGTAGTGGTTATATTCATGTTTTTCATCCAAAAAATAAAAGAAGTATCATGTTTTATTCAACTTTCTAAATGCTAAAAAAACAAGCAGTATATCAATACCACACATCATTCAATTAGATTGATTTGATTTAAATGTCTAAGAAATTATAAATTACAACATTGGCGTGAAGGGGTCTGTACTTAAAAAGTAAACTAAAAACAACCGACAACCGGCTGGTTTAATAGGATGAGGTATTAGATCTTTAAATTATGTCAGAGTTCGAGTTTAATTAATCGACAAAAAAATGCACAGGAGATTCCATTCCATTGGAATCAACCCTGCTTGAGATTGAGATTCCACTTTTGATCCTTTTCTTCTGTTTTTTCCTTTTCTGAGATATCAGTCCCTAACAATGGAACAAATAATACCCCCAACATGCTGACAACAATGTGAGACAACCCTCCCACCACTTCAAAAAAACTTCAAACCCCTTACTATAAAAACCATGTTTGTTCCTCCCCACAAGCATTCTCTCCAATGGAACAACACCAAGTTCAAAGCCAACAAAAGGGCAAGTTGAAGGAGAGAGTTGCAGCTACCAATAGGAGGAATAAGTTCGTCGGTGTACGGCAGCGGCCTTCGGGGAAATGGGTTGCCGAGATCAAAGACACAACACAGAAGATAAGAATGTGGCTTGGGACGTTCGAGACGGCCGAGGAAGCCGCTAGAGCTTATGATGAAGCTGCTTGCCTTCTCCGGGGTTTGAACACGCGGACCAATTTCGCGACTCATGTTCCGACCGATTCTCGTCTCTCGTTGAAGATTAGGAACCTGCTTGATCATAAGAAGAGTTTAAGGCAAGGGACTTGTAATAGTACCAACTCCAACAAAATCAGTATTAAAGCAAGTACTATTGTTAGCCGTAATGGCAGTATCGGTAATGTTGGTAGCACTGATAGCTTTGTATCCAGCGCCGGGGATTATGGTTTTACATGTAATTCGATCCAGATGTTTGATGGCGCGCATAGGCCGGAGTTGAGCCATTTCGTCGGGGAACTTGAATCGACCCCATTGCAGTTCGGTCAAGCCTGGCCTATCACAACAGGGTTTGATCAGATTCCATTAAGCCAAGGACAGGAGTTGCCACAAGATGCTGGTCTATTGCCTCAAGGAATTGATCGGGAGCTTCAGGAATTTGAGCGCTTGAATGTAGAAAGACAGATATCAGCAACTTTATATTCAATGAACGGGGTTAATGAGTACCTTCAGAATGCATTTGATCCAAATGATGCTATCTGGGATTTTCCAACACTTTGCCACTTGTTCTGCCAAAGCTGATTCTGTCTTTCTACCATGAAACACAGTAATTTGAGGTTCTGTTTTTTGTGTTGCTTTAGGAAGAATTGGAAAACAACAATTTTCACTGTTTGAAATGAAAATTATTACTGTTTCAGTTATGGTCCCCAGACCAATTTCTCTTTCTCTCCTCTCTTCAAGTGAAAATTCCATAGCATACTCTCATGACAAGTCGAGGGTGTATAGGCAAGACACTTTAATTCGAAAAAATAAAAGTTAAAGTAAAATGGAAAAATATTTAGATAAAATTGCTCATCCAAAATTCATTTGACATAAATAATACAACTTTTTAATATAAATGCCAAACTTGTTTTGAATATATATTTGAGACAGGCGATTTTTACTATTTTTTTTTACATAAAGAGGCAGACAGAATGACAGATTATAAAGCAACTTATTGCTTATGGACCATCTTTCATAAATAAAAGACAACATTTATAACAAAATAACAGTTAACAGTTAACACAACTATAATATTACTTCATTGATGGCATGAAAAGGCCTCAGCCAAATCATTGATAACATAGAAGACAGCATTCAACAAGATAACACTTGACACAAAGGAGGACAGTGCTTCACAAGAAGATAAAACGATAGGGCAGGGAACGGGAAAAGGGGGTAGGAATACCCTCGGACACTGAACCGATCATCGAAGTAAATATCTTTGCATAAGAACATCAATAGTCTTCACCACCATCCTCTTCATCATCAACGCCTTCAGCACCGACTTCTTCGTAATCTTTTTCCAGAGCAGCCAGATCCTCACGGGCTTCGGAGAACTCACCTTCTTCCATGCCCTCACCAACATACCAATGCACGAAAGCTCTCTTTGCGTACATGAGATCGAACTTGTGGTCAATGCGTGCAAACACCTCAGCCACTGCTGTATTGTTGCTTATCATGCAAACAGCTCGCTGCACCTTAGCAAGATCGCCTCCAGGTACAACAGTTGGGGGCTGATAGTTAATACCGCATTTGAAGCCGGTTGGGCACCTGTACAGCCAAATGAAAAAGCATTTTAGATATGCTTGCATTAATAAACCAATCCTAAAGCACATGAGATTGCATGATTAAACTTAAAAAAAAAATTCCGGTCCAAATAAACCAATCCTAAAGCATTCATAGTGGAAAAAGAGATTTGGGAAGATATATTCCAAACCAAATTTCCTAGCTTGTGAACTGATTATGAAATTTTCTTACCAGTCAACAAACTGCACGGTCCTCTTCGTTTTGATAGTAGCAACAGCAGCATTAACATCCTTGGGGACAACATCTCCTCGATACATGAGGCAGCATGCCATGTACTTCCCATGCCTAGGATCACACTTGGCCATCATGCTCGATGGCTCAAACACAGCATTCGTGATCTCAGGAACCGATAACTGCTCATGGTACGCTTTTGCGGCCGAGATAACAGGTGCATACGAAGAGAGCATGAAATGGATACGAGGGTACGGAACCAGATTGGTTTGGAACTCTGTAATATCCACATTAATGGCTCCATCAAACCTTAACGAAGTAGTCAAGGACGATATGATTTGAGATATCAAACGGTTCAAGTTGGTGTAAGTCGGCCTCTCGATATCAAGCGACCTGCGGCATATGTCATAAATTGCTTCATTATCCAAGAGCACGGCCACATCAGTGTGCTCAAGAAGGGAATGAGTAGACAAAACACTATTGTAAGGCTCCACAACCGCCGTCGAGACCTGCGAATTTAACAAGTAATCATGCTCGATATAAAAATTGCCATTACTAAAAACTTTCAAAGGCAAAAAAACATCCATGAGTTACCTGAGGTGAAGGATATATGGTAAACCCAAGCTTTGACTTCTTTCCATAATCTACTGATAAACGTTCTAACAACAAAGACCCTAGACCAGAACCAGTTCCACCACCAACAGCATTAAACACCAGAAACCCTTGTAAACCAGTGCAATTATCGGCCAACTTCCGAACACGGTCAAGGCAGAGATCCACAATTTCCTTCCCAACTGCAAAATACAAGCATCACAGATTAAAGTTAAACCAACCAAAAAAGTTAAAGATACCAACAGCGGCTAGGATCATAGGAACATAGATTGAGATGGTGTTTAGTACTTGTATAGTGGCCTCTGGCAAAATTATTGGCAGCATCTTCCTTGCCGGAAATAAGTTGTTCAGGGTGGAAAAGTTGGCGGTAAGGACCAGTTCTAACTTCATCAATCACAGTGGGTTCCAGATCCACAAACACGGCTCTAGGCACATGCTTCCCTGAACCAGTTTCGCTGAAGAAAGTGTTGAAAGCATCATGTGCCACACCAACAGAGTGTCACTGTCAAACTGGAAATCAAACATTTCTTTCCAGGACTCAAAATCAGTACTTTTTGTTAGAAAAAAATGGGGTTTCAATTTTGATCAGAAAAAAAAAGTGAAGAAAAGAAAGAACCTGGGCATCATTCCATCGGGTTGGATTTCATGTTCAAGACAGTAGAGTTCCCAGCATGAATTCCCAACCTGAATCCCAGCTTGGCCTATATGGATGCTTATAATCTCCCTCATCTTTCTCCTAACAGATTGGATGAACGAACAAAGGGAAAGGATCTGAGCTGAATCTTCTGGTTTAAAATTATTAAGTAATTTTATTTATTTTAATATAATTTTAGAAATTTTCAAGAGATGACACGTGCTATCTAACGGTAAAAATTAATAGAAAATCTTAAATGGATCATAAAATAAAATTTTAGGACCTTATTTAATCTAAAAAATAGTTTGAGTACCTAATTAAAAAAATGTATAATTTAAATATTTATTTGACGGTTAAAGTTTATTTAATGGGAATTTATGATATTTTGGCGTCCGACAGCCTTTACGTGGCCCCCCTGCTTTCTTTGGCTGGCTGGCTACACCATTCACGACCACAACGCTTGACTTGTGTTGAGAATTAAAAAAAAGGAAAAAAATCAAATTAGGGAAAGAATTAATGTGATGAAAATAAAGATAAATTAAACTAAATTTGTATAATAATAAGATATTTGGAGGTGATAAATTTAAATAGAATTAAATCTAAGATTTTAGTAAAAATATAACACTTAACCATTATATTAGACTAAATATTTTTTCTGTAGTTGAAAAAATTATAATTTAGACTTAAATGTGATTTAGGTAAATTTTTTATATTTAAAATTAACATTTTAAAGAAAATTATACAATATACATATTTTATAGTCTAAAGTCTACTAAAGTTTTTGTAGGATTTAATTTAGGGTTTATAAGTTTAAATTGTATGGTTTAAAATTTATAGTTTATGATATAATTTAAAATTTAGGGGATTAAGAGTGTAATTTGTAGGGTTATAATTTAGTGTTTATGAGAGAATTTAGTTTTAAATGATTTATATTTTCATTTTTAAATGATAAATTTGTAGGTTTGTATATAAAAAAGATTGATGATTTATTTACTTTTTATTTTTTGTATGAAGAATAGATTATTATCACGTGCCTGATTAAATATCTCTTAATTTTAATCGGGAAAAAATACACATGGTAATAAGATACATAACTCAAATATCATATACATACTAATTGGACATATCCTTATGAAAAAAAGGAAGGAAGCATAATAGACGTTGGGAAAGAGTAACATATCATCTTTAAAATTCTCAAATCGATTCATCTTAGCTAATGTGTCGACCACCTAATTGCAATCAAAGATCACATGCAGCATTCGAATCACCCAATTATATTCGAACCATTCCTCAACATCTTTAATTTTTTAATAAAATATACTTTAATTATATACGTAAAAATTCATTTTTATATAAAGATATTTTAATTTTTAATAAAATTTTTTTATCGATGGGCTTCCACCACCTTTCTTTTCCCATCCCTGTTAAATGAGCTAGTCTCTTTTGTTCATATATTGTTCAGAAGTCATTAAGTAGAAGTTGCAATATTTAATATTTAATATTTAACATCTTTCGTGTCTTGTGAGTTGTGATGATATCTTCTCCTTGTATTATAAAGCCAAGTTGCAATAATTAAGATTTTTTTTAAATAAATCTACTACAATTCAATTATTTAATTACTTTTTTTCATGCTTGGATTAACTTCAACCATGCAAATTTAACGTTTATTGAGTTTAAAAAATTGATGGATGTGAATGAAAAATTGCAACGCAGATTTAGCGTGATAGATTATAAACAGAGACGAACTTAATTTATATTTTTTACGAGCTGAAATTATAATTATGTCCGTGATTATAAAGTAGATATAGCGAGAGAAAATAAGCAAAAGTATAGTAGAAATATAGGAAAGGGTTGATATATATGTATGTAATAAGAGGCACATAGCAGCCAAATACATGGGAGTTGTTGATCAGTTATGTATAAGATGGAAGCTTGGGCAAGCCCTTCACTATGCCACACAGTTGACTGTTCTCCGGTATGTTGTACTCATCCCTCAGGGATTTCTCAGGCGACAGAACACTGGCGTAGAGCTGTTGCCCCAGGTATGCCCTCTCCCATTTCTCCGACCTGATGTTCCACATGCCTGCGTTGTCGAACGTCAAAAGGATGGCGGCCCATGACTTGGGGAACACCTGTATCGTGTGCCTGCTCACCGCGTCGAGAAGATTGTAGTGCATCCTCTTCTCCGGACTCCATGTCCCCGGCTCAACAGCCACCGCAAAGAACGAATATCCATTCACCTGGTACGACTGCATACTTTTCTCGTGGTTCTCAAATATGATCTCCACGAAGTTACGAAATGTCATGTTGAGAACATTTGGTTCCACCGTGAGGTCTGTTGTGTTTTCTGGTTCATCATTCATCACATCGTATTTGAAAACCTTGTCAGCCATGTTAAAGTATTCCGCCAACTTCAGTGGGGTGGCCGGGTTGGTATGGGAGACACCGTTAAAGCCGTACCGGAGACTGCCGTTGGCTCTGCTTACACTGTTCACTAGTCTGATAGTGCGGGTGATGTTAATAGCACCATAATGATAGGATCCTTGAGGATTTGGCCTTGCAGCACTTGCAGTAAGGTTCCAACGGAAGGTACGAAACTGATTGAGTGACCAAGCCCAACCAACAGGGGCGGGAGGAAGCTCAGGTGAGGCTTCTCCCTTCCCATTGGTGTAGCTAACAATTGCAGTGCTTGTCTGTACTTCCTTAAGAAATCGAGTGGATGCTACAATATAGTAGTTTTTAGGGGCTTGGTCGGCAGTAACAAGAACCGTAAAACACTGTCCAATATGCACATCCAAGGATTCATACACGTTCTGAATTGTATGGGAACCCTCCATTTCCACAAGTTTCATCTTGTGGCCTTGGATCCTGAAGTTGAGGGAGGCCTTGAGTCCAACATTGCATACCCTGTACTTGTATGTCTTGCCAGCCTCCATGGTGAACAACGATTCCTGTTCGACTCCAACTTTACCAGCTTTACCATTAATGAGGACACCTTCAGGCCTGCCTAAAGGGCGACCGCTGTCTAAGAAGCCCCTCAATTCCTTGTGGCTCTTGGTATACCAGTCGCCAATGAGGACAGTATAATCATCGGCGGGTTCCTCGTAGGGGATTGGAATGAGCGGACGACTGTGCACCTTAAGACCACCAAAACCACCGGCTGCCTTATGCATTGCGGTGGAGGGATAGTAGATGTAGCTGCCAATCTGGTCCTTCACCTGGAACTGGTACGTGTAGTTGGTTCCTGGGGCAATGGGACAATTGGTTCCGGGCATTCTATCTTGCCATGAATTCTTCCTCTGTTGAATTCCACTCCTGCAATGCATTCAATAGATTGAAATTCAACAACAATCAACGATTGATATATAATCAATTAGTCAAAAATCTAGATCATACATACAATGTTTTTTATGTGAAAATAGCATACCATGTAAAAAGGAAAGGCTCATCAAGATTGTTAAAGACATTGACCACAATATTGTTATTGGTGGTGGAGTTAATATCGGGGCCTGGGAATTCACCGTTGATGAGAATGACTTGCTGAGGAACTCCCAACGGAGAGATGGTGCCGTGGGTGACGTTCCATGTGAAGAACAAGTAAGGGTCTCCACCGCATACGCCGTGCGTTAATGCTCCGATTAAGGAGCACACAAGAAGCTTAAGTACCACCCCGGACGTCATCTCTCTTCAGTAATCGGCTGCTCGGCTCTCTTTATAAATAATTAAGATTATTATAATAAATCTACCTACTCACTAAGTTGTGAGGAAGAAGATGCTTTGCTTCTTCCGCCCTGCCTTATCTCTGCGTTTGTTTCCCCATTTTATAGCATAATTTGGTGAATGTGCCCACTCGAAAATCCCTCCCACCATCTCTATTTTTAGCCATCCAATCTCGCTTGTTTGTTGCTAATTGCTATAACTTCGAAAGCTCTTTCTTTGAGTACCATTCTTTAGAATATATCCGATTCCACCGCCTTATGTTACTCTCTACTTCATATTTTCTTTCTTCATTTAATACAACTCAATTTATTTACCTATTTTTGTCCATTCAAAAACTAAATTCTTTTTCAAGAAAAAAAATTAGAGGTTTAAACTTATATAAGAAGTTTGACCAATCAAATATGTTACTTTAGATGTTTGGTGAATAACAAATTAAATAGTGGAATGATGAAACTTATAATTTTGAAAAAGCTGCTAATAAGGGCTTTTCGAAATTAGATGTTT
The DNA here is from genome assembly GCA_019671005.1 of Hibiscus mutabilis. Lineage (NCBI taxonomy): Eukaryota > Viridiplantae > Streptophyta > Magnoliopsida > Malvales > Malvaceae > Hibiscus > Hibiscus mutabilis. The sequence continues at coordinate 12,191 of JAGYYJ010002883.1, forward strand.
TGACATAGGAATTATAAGAACCATTTTACCTTTAATAATTATAAAAAATCTCCAAATAACCCAAATTTTAACTTTTTCTATTTTAAACATTCACCCTCACGTATTTACATTGTGATATTTGTAAATAAATAGTTTTTCTTTTTATTTTCACACATTTATATTTATATTTAATAATTAATTAAATTATATTAAAAATAATTATATAAATAATAAATTAATATATAGATCCTTAAAATATGCTTAGTAATGTTATATTAAAAAACTATTTTTTATAATCAAATTAATTAAACAAGTATTGAATATAATCATGCCTTTATATGTTATTTTGCTTGTTTAAATAATCAAACAACTATCAGTTAATTTTACCAAACACTTTTATACAATCAGCTAATACAATATGTAGTCAAATCATATAATATTATCAGCTATCTGCTAATTGCCTAAACCTTTTTCACTTTTTAATTTTTTTTTCACGTTTTCCTAATTTTTTCAACACCCTAAAATTGTTAAAATAAAATAAAATAGTAACCAAACTTTCAAAATTTACAAAATGGCAATTAAAATTTGTGTTTTAAAACAAAATGGTAACTGAGGCGTTAAACCCTAACAAAAAGTTAGATGTGTCTGCCACATTCCCACCCCTTTTTCCACCTCATATTTAAAAAACAATAAAACCCTATTCCACGTCATATTTAAAAAATAATAAAAGAACATTTTTAATCACTCTTTAAAAAAAATAAAAAGCCCCAAATAGCTTTGAAGAAATCAAACCTCTTTCTTCGAGTGTTTTGAAGAAATCAAACGCCTTCCCAAAAATTAAAACTCTTTCATTTTTATTCCTTTCACAATCAAAACTAGTACTTTGTAATTACGAGAAGGATTGTCAATGGTGAAAACTAACCGTCGGAGTAATCAAAAGGATGTGGATTACGGTAATATTTTATAAAACCCTAATCAGAGTAATTTTTAGGGATTTAGTATTTTCTGGGTTTAGGTCTTTTTGTCTTATACATTTTGTTATTATTCTAAGGTTTTGTTGCTATTCTCTCTTTATTGTTGTTATTTTCACTTTTTTGTCGTTATTATTTTTTTATAAACTATCGATAAAATTCAAACTAGATAATGAATTGTGGACCACCATTGTTAAGTGGTAGCGGTAGGTAGTTGTAGACCACCACATGTTTTGGGAATAAACTAAACAAGATGGGCGGCACATGGAGATTGAATTTGATTCAAAAACTCAATACACCATTGTTAAACCCACATGTGCTATAAATATCTTATTGATGAGCATATACTATTTATGCAGGTCCTAATTCAGATTCATTTACTGTTGTAGTTCATTATAGTGGTAAATTTGTCATGAATAAGGGTTTAAAGTTTATTGGGAAACAAAAAACATGTTATGATAGAGTCAGTAAAGATAAATGGTCGATGTTTGCCATATGTGCTATAGCTGATAACATTGGACTGAATCTTGTTTATAAGTTTACTGGAAATCTGAAGTTGGGGCATTGACTGTAAATAATGTCCACCCATTGAAGACTGATTCAGATATAGTTAGCATGTTAGAGTCTATCTCAACTAATAATCATGTACACATTTATCTAGCAGAAAAGGCTGATAAATAAGTAGATGAAACTGTTGGTGAAAGACTTTCTGAAGTAGAAGACCCTGATGATAGAGATGAGCTTAATGAAACAAATGATGAGGTAGAAGAGGTGGGGGAACCTGAAAATGATACAACTGAAGAAGCAAATGATGCAGCAGAAACATATTGGTATGTTGCAGCAGAAACAGTTGCAAATATTGCTACAGTAGAAACTGAGGCAACTAATACAATAATAGAAAAAGATGCAAATGATGATGATGATGTTATAATAGAAAACTCTGATGATGCAAATGAGGCAACAACAACAAATGATGCAACAACAAATGTTGATGCAGTACCAAATGATGTTGAAAATGAAGTAAGAGGTGGGGGATTTTCTAAACCAAGATGGGAAGCAGATTGCGTTGAAGATATAGTGGAAGAATATGCAGATTCCAATGAAGCTGGAGGAGAAAATAAAGTTGCTAGTGATGCGGAACCTAAAATGGTTGAAGAGGAAGAAAATGAAATGAATGAAGAGGAAGAAGATGCTGACTCATGATTTTTTTGATAGTGATGCTGATATTGGTGAAGATAAAGTTGTTCAGGGGGATGTCTCTAACATAGTGGTAAAGGATTTAGAGGGTTTGTATGGTGATTGGGGAACACATGTAAATGAGAATGAGACTGATGGTGAAGGTTCAAACTCTTTTCATAGTGTACATGGGTCTGACAATGATGGTCCCACATGGCCAGAGTTTAACACAGACTATGATATGAAGGACCTACATGGCCAAAGTTTAAGGTAGGTTTACTGTTTCCTAACAAAGGCATACTGAAAGAGGCTGTAAAGCAATATGGGAGAAAAATAGATATTTTTTTATTTTTGACATAAATGACAAAATAAGGCTTCGAGCAATTTGTAAAGATGCCGCATGTCCTTGGAATATATGGGCTTCAAAAATAGATTAAGACAATCAATAATGTGTATACATGTGCCAAAGTGATGAAGAATCCAAATATCACTTCTAAGTTTATTGCAAAGACTTACCTGCACAAATTTCAAACTGACAGAAGCTATACTCTTGGCTCATTAAAGGCTGATGTTGAAAAAGATTATGTGGCCCTTTTGTCCGGCACCAAATATATCAGGGCTAGGAAACTTGCCCTAGAAATGATATATGGAAGTTACAATTACTAGTTTAAAAAGTTGTACGAATACCTAGGAGAGCTTAGAAAGACTAATCCTGGAACAACCACCATTTGTTAGTTAGATGATAGGTTATTTGAGAGAGTCTATATCTGTCCTGAAGCATGTAAAAGTGGTTATAAGGCTGGGTGCAGGCCTATGATCAGTGTCGATGGGTGTTTTTTTTGAAAGGTCCTTATATTAGTTGGTTACTTGCTGCTGTTGGGATAGATGCTAGTGATGGTATTTATCCAATAACATATGCTGTTGGGGAAAATGAGAATTTTTTACCTTGGTATTGGTTTCTTAGTTTGTTGAAAGTTGACATGGGAATTACAAATTCCAACCAAATCAGTTTCACGTCAGACAAACAAAAGGTATATTCTCTGACTTCTTTTTACTGAATATTAATATACTTAAATGCATACTAAAAAATTGTCAATATTTGTCTTGTAGGGACTCAAAGAAGCATTGAAAGAATTATTTCCAAATTCTAAACAACGAAAATGTGTCAGACACATATATACAAACTTCAAGACAAAAGAAACCAATAGAGAAAATGCATTGAAAAATGCATTTTGGAAAGCAACAAGATCTACATATGTCACCCAATTCAATGCAGCCATGAATGAAATGAAGGCAATATCTAAATATGCTCACGATTGGTTTGATGATAAGCCCCTTTTTCATGTAGTCCAAATCACACTTCGCCAACAGGAGTAAGTGTGACATGCTACTAAAACAATATGTCAGATTGTTTTAACAAGGTAATTCATTTATTTTTACCTTGTATCATATTCTACATAGTTGGAATGAACTTCCTGAAAGTTATATAATTGTGACTGAACTATCTGAAAGTTACAGAATGGTTACTGAACTATCTGAAAGTTACAGAATGGTTACTGATTTTTCATTTATTTTGCAGATTATACTAGAGGCAAGAGACAAGCCAATACTTATAATGTTGGAAATTATTAGGACCACGATGATGAGAAGAATAGTCCAAAGGAGACAAGAAGCAGAAAAATACAGTGGAATTTTGTGTTCTAAGATTCAAAGGAAGCTTGATATTCAAATTCAAAACTCTGTTAGGTCAGCATTAATATAAGTTTGATATTCTAATTCTAACTTTTTTTATTTATGTTCATTGTGTTTAAAGATATTAACACAAATTATTTATTTATTGTGTTCATAGATGTCGGCCAATATATGTTGGTAACTTCCAAAACCAAGTTGAATGTGGCCAAGGGGAACAAAACGTGGTGAACATCCAAAATCATACTTGCACATGTAGAAGATGGGATCTCACAGGAATCCCATGCAATCAAGTTGTTTCAGTTATGCACGACAGTAATATGAATGTAATTTTGTTTCTCGATCCGTGTTACATGAAGGACACTCAACTCTCAATTTATGGGCACTACATTAACCCTATTAGAGGTGTTAATCAGTGGTTCAAAGTGGAAAGCATGGAACATATACTTCCATCAATTTTGAGAAGACCAGCTGGAAGACCAAACAAAAAGAAGAAATTAGAAATAGATGAAGTTTCTACTACAGAAAAAGTAAGTAAAAAGGGCGTGCAAATGACTTGCACCAAATGTGGTAAAAATGGCCACAATATAAAAACTTGCAAAAGGGAAATTGGTGGAAACAAATATCTCAAAAAACCCGTAAGTTTTTGTTACATTGTATTTAATTTTATACTTGTACTTGATGTTTAGTTCACACTAATTGTTTAATTATGTTTCTGTCCACATAGGGTACATCAAGGCAACATCGAGGTCCAAGGCAGCACCAAGGTCCAAGGCATCACCACCAAGGTCCAAGACAACTTTCTAGGCAAAAGCTGCCAACAAGAAAATGGCAACAACCAATCCACCAACAACCTCCAATCCAACGTTCTACAGGGCAAAAGCAGCCTCCTTCAGTTATGATAGTAAGATGGATGATATCTACACAAGAAAGTTCTATCTCCAACCCACCAACACTAGCCTCTAATGCACATGATTGAAGGATTGATTTTCTGACTTATTTTGTCTACATTTTGTGGCATATTTTGTGACTTTGTGGTATACATGAAACAATCATGTAGATTTTCATGTATTGGAAGCAATCTACATTAGTCATCTTATTTTAATCTTATTATGATGTACCAAACTAAAGACAATAAATGAATTTGCTGGTATTTCTATCAATCGACCAATATCTTGTACTCGAGCTTTGTTTATATTACCACAAATAATATTTTATACAAATTTTAATCCATCAAAAGAAAACAAATGAGACTATGAGAAATCACTGGTGATATAAAAGAGTCACCATGAACTAATAATAACAGAACAATCCAACAATATACGATGAGAATAATTTCAAAACATCTGTTGATTCATAATTATGCCCTAACAACTTCCTTGCTCATAGATAAAGACCATAACACACTTAGAAAGTCGGATCTAAAATTCCCAACTTTCAATTACATAAATTACTTCTAAAATAAACCAAAATCAATAAAAACCCATAACCCTAAACAACACTTCTAAAATACCTTTAGTTACAAATTCAAAATAACACCATTAAAATGACCAAACAAACCCATATAATTCTTTCCTTCTTTCTCCCCTTTTCAAAGCATTCAACTTTTTCAGAAGCCCGTTAAGAACTATTGTTGCTCGAGGCGTCATTGAAGGATCGTACCAATGCATAAATCGACAAGATTTATTCCTAAGTGAGGCATAATTTTTGCAGCCAAAGAATCTTCTCCCAGGATTTTTAGTTGACCAAGACGTTTTTATCTCAGCTAGCAAGCCACAATGAAAAAATGGTCTTCGAGTATGATCATTCATCGCTTTTTTTCCTTTGTTGTTTTCTTCTACCTTACATAGCTGCCCAAAGAAATAAAGAGAGTTTAGCATGAATAGTTGTCGATAACTTAGGGCTTCATCCCTTATATATAAAATGATCTTTTATTATTTTTTAAATATGACGTAGAATAGGGTTTTATTATCTTTTAAATATGAGGTGGAAAAAGGGGTGGGGATGTGGCAGACACAGTCAAGTTTCCGTTAGGGGTTAACTAGGTTTAACGCCTCAGTAACCATTTTGTTTCAAAACACAAAGTTTAATTGCCATTTTTTAAATTTTGAAAGTTTGGTTACCATTTTGTTTTTTTACTAAAGTTTAGTGACCGTTTGTGTACTTTACCCAAAAAATTATTATATGAACCGACTCACCATGATACCTATGGGTCATGGTCTCGCCCACTAAAAATCAACCACCTCATCCTTTTTTCTCCATGTTAATTTTTTTCAAAAATATTTCACTTTTTTGTCATATAAAAGTGGGTGGTTACTTAAAAGTTAACTATGAGTAGATTAGTGGTGTGGAGGGAAAAATTAATTGACTGATTTTTAGTGGACGAAACTATGAATAAAGTGGTAAGTCGGATCCATATAAAAAATACTAATATCACCCACAAAAATATTTCACTTTTTTGCCATATAAAAGTGGGTGGTTACTTAAAAGTTAACTATGAGTAGATTAGTGGTGTGGAGGGAAAAAATTAATTGACTGATTTTTAGTAGACGAAACTATGAATAAAGTGGTAAGTCGGATCCATATAAAAAATACTAATATCACCCATAAAAATGGGTGGATAAATTATACAAATATAATCGGAGTAACATACAACGTTATATCATTATATTACATGTTATTTACGAGTACAAAGACGAATCTTTCCCTAAATTGTAAAATTGTCGAGGCTCCCTAATAAGACAACGTATGGTAAAATTATATTTTGACCTCTTAAAATCAATCTATCTCGACACAAATGGTATATATATATATATATAATGGTGGAAACATGTTTCCACAAGCGCCCTGATTTTAGGGGTTAAAGATTTAATTTAGGGTTCATAGTTTAGGTGTTTAATTTTATGTGCTTGGAATTTAGGGACCATGGTTTGAATTTATAGTTTAGGGTTAGAATTTAAGGGTTATAAGTAAAAACCTAAATCTCTACCATATTACCCTAAAACCTAAATCCTAACCTCTAAACCCTATACCCTAACACTAAACCCTAAATTCTAATCACAAACTCTAAATTCTAAAGCCCTAAACTATAAACCCTAAACTAGATTCTTAACCCCTAAAATTAAAGCGCTTGTGGAAATAAAATGTTTCCACCGCCGGTACATCATATATATATATATATATACTAGTCAAAAACTCTAATTAAATAAAAAGAAAAATGTTTCATGTAAATTATTTTTTAAATAAACTATATAATATAATATTGCATATATTTCTTTACTATGACATTTAAATTGTTTTGCCTTCAATTTTCTTTCTATATAATAAATTTACATTTTTGTTCTGTTCAAATATTTCACATATTTATTGAACATTCGATAAAAAGTTTTGCATATTTTTTTATTAAATAGAATGATATTATACTTTCATACCATAATATGAATTCATATAAAATAAGATAATACGAACATCTTTAATTACTAAACCAATGTGTGTATCTCATAAAATTTTTGCATATTTATTGAGCATTCGATAAAAAAGTTTCACATGTAGAATTCCATATAAATGAACTGTATCTATTGATTTTTTTATTCGACTCTTTTTTCTATTTTATATATTAATTATTTTATTCATACACTTTATTTTTTTCCATTACTTTTTATTCGTGATTTATATAATTTCGAAAGAGGAGTAAATTGATCCCTTAAAAATGAATAATTTAGCAAATGTCAGTTTCTAAAGTTGACAATTGAAGGCAATTACTCACTAGCGGGTTAGTATTCATATTCCGTCGAAAAACTATATTTTAATTTCTTTTATTTTCTTTTTAAATGATAGAAAATTCACAAATCAAATTAAGATTCATAGCTAAACATAATTTTATAATTGAAAATAAAATATTATTTATTAAATATTAGCTAAATAAATAAATAAATCATATAACAAATATCATTACTAGTTGGAATTGAAAGGTAGTAGAGGTGGCAAACGGGTCGTTCGGTTCGGTTCGGTTCGTTTCTGGTTTGTCTGTATTCGGTTTAGTTTCGGATTGGATCGGTTCGGGTCTGGTTCGGATTTTAGTTCGGTTCTATGATGATTTAGGTCAATTTGAGTATCGGATCAATGATTTGGGTCAATATTGGATCGATTGTTTTAAGGTCGGGTCAATATCGGATCGGACATTTTCGAGTCGGGTCGATATCATGTCGTTCGGATCGGTTCGGGTCGGGTCAATCTTTAAATTTTTGGTCCAATTCGTTTTGAGTTGGACTTGGGTGTGAATCTAATTGTGTATATTATATAAAGAATTAATCATATATTCTTGTAAAAACATGTCTTTTTATTTGTTAATATTATCATTTAGGTTTAGTTCCAATCATTCAATTTTCAAAATCAACCATCATTGGTATTAATCATTTAACCCGAACCTAACGAATCCCGATCCAATCCTATAACTATATTTTTTAATTTCGTATTCGATGTTGGCTTTTAGTACGATGATTTTTTTTATATTTTCAAAATACACATAAAAAATAGAGATAATTTTATGGGCATGAAATCAAACCTTAGACCATAATTGCACATATGATGAGCATTTTGAAATATTACCTAAAAATTTGACTCGAGTATATGTGTATATATATTATCAAATTTGACTAGAATATGTATATTAGGATTTTACTTTTCCCTCCTATTTTTTCCTCCTACTTCCCTCATTTCTTTTCAATTGACTAGAATATGTATATTAGGATTTTACTTTTTCCTCATACTTTTTATCAAATGTAGTGATTAATTAGTACTGTTATAATACAAAAGATAATAAAAAATATATTATTTCGGGTTAAAATCGGGTTGATGTTCGGTTTAGATCAGTTTTGAGCAAATTAATTTAGGGTTACTTTCAGTTCAGGTGAAAATCGGTTCGGGTCAAATCGGTTACAGGTCAATATCGGTTCTTCTAGAATTCAGATCGGTTTCGGTTCGGTTCATTTCGGGTTTCGGGTCACGTTGGGTCATCTTGTTTGGATTCATATCGGGTCTCGGTTTGGGTAAACCAGTTCGGTTCTCGGGTCAAGTTTGCCAGGTCTAAAAGGTAGTACATGTCCAGAATGAAAATTGTAAAGAAAAAACAGACAAATGATTGGTACATGCATGCTCAAACCCGATTTATGTCTTTACAAAATCCGGTCTGAAATTGCATACAAACGAAGGTCGTTTGGTACTCAAGTTTTGTTAACCCTCTCACCCCCTATATGTTTATTTGGAGGAAAATTGGGTACACATAATAAATAAATAAATAAGCTCATGTTAACTGCTGAATGGTGGAGGCTTTGGCATACTTTCCACGATGCCACAAACCAGTGTGCCATTCCACATGTTGTACTCGTCCCTCAAGGACCGGTTAGGGGAAAGACTGCTAAAATAAAGCTGCTGCCCAAGGTAATGCCTGTCCCATACTTCGGACCGGATGTTCCACATTCCGGCGTTGTCGAAAGTTATAAAGACGGCGGCCCATGACTTGGGGAATACTTGGATGGTGTGTCTGCTCATTGCGTCGAGAAGATTGTAGTTCATCCTCTTCTCGGGATTCCATGTCCCGGTCTCGATGCTGCAAGCAATGATTTAGAACACTGACTAGTATTAACGTATAACTTTAACCAAACTAATAACCAAATTTGTTGTGCCAACACTTACCCCACAGCAAAGAATGCATAGCCGTCTATGTTCCAAGATTGAATGGCCGTTTCATGATTCTCGAAGATAACTTCGATAAAGTCTTTGTATGTAATGTTGACAACAATTGGTTCCAAAACTACTTTTGAGACCTGAGCTGGTGGTTCATCAGGGATGTTATTGTACTTGAAAACCTTGTCCGCGACGCCATAGTATTCCGCGAGTTTCAGCGGAGTGGTCGGCTCGACAAAGGAGACTCCATTAATCGCATATCGAAGCTTGCCATCAACCTTTTCATCAGTGTTAACCAGCCTGATGGTACGGGTAATGTTAATCCCACCGTATTTGTATGAGCCCTGAGGGTTAGGCCTAGCAGCGCTAGCAGTGAGATTCCAACGAAAGGTACGGAATTGATTGAGTGACCAAGCCCATCCAACAGGTGGTTTAGGGAGGTCAGGTTTGGGCCCTCCCTTGCCATTCATGTATCTGATGATGCCGGTTCCCGTAAGCTCTCGTTTCGTAAAACGTGAAGAGGCCACGAGATAGTAATCCATTGGTTCTTGGTCGGCCGTGACGAGCACGGTGAAGCACATTCCGACATGCACATCTATAGACTCGTAGTTGTTCTGCACCGTGTGAGAACCCTCCATCTCGACTAGTTTCATTATGTGGCCTTGGAATCTGACATTGACGGCGGTCTTGATTCCCGCATTGCAGAACCTATACCTGTATGTTTTTCCAGCCTCCATGGTGAAGAGTGGTTCGTCTTTACCATCACCTTTGTCGTTTTTCCCATTAATGTGGACACCATCAGCTCGGCCAAGGTTGCGACCGCTATCGAGAATTTTCTTAAGGGTTGTGTACCCTTTGTTGAACCAATCTCCTACCATGACGGTAAACTCATCAGCTGGTTGATCGTATGGGACAGGAATGAGTGGACGGCTGTGAATACGAAGGCCACCGAAACCCCCGGCGGCCCTATGCATGTCCGTCACCGGATAGTACATGTAGCTGCCGATCTGGTCCTTCACCTGGAAGTGATAGGTGTAATTCATCCCGGGAAGAATAGGACACATGGTTCCTAGCGTACCATCTTGCCAAGAGTTCTTCCTATTCTGTATACCGTGCCTACAACAAATTCCATTTTCATAAATCATTACAATAATCCAATGAAAAAAACCACAGTTTGATTATGAATAGCAATCACTTACCATGTAAAAAGCAATGGCTCATCAAGATTGTTGAACACATTGATCTCAACATTATTATTTGTGGTAGAATTTATGTTTGGTCCGGGAAATTCACTGTTGATAAGAATACCCTTTACAGGAACACCCAAAGGAGCAACGTTGCCATAAGTAACCTTCCATTCAAAAGTAATGATCGGATCTCCGCCGTGAACCACCATCATTGATCCAGCCCAAAGGCACAGTATAGATATTAAAATCAACCTATCCATCTCTTAACCAATGCAATGTAAGAAATATTGCAGGAAGATTTGCTTGAGTTGCTCTTGGCTTGGAACTAAGACTTCCCTTTTATACAAGAATTTTGCCTCTTGTTTGACCATTCAATTCTTCCCTCCGCATCCTAGCATTGGGCCCATCTTTTTCTTTTCTTCCGTTAATTCCTTGTGGACTGATTCCCATGCTTTCAATACATACTACTATTTTTAACACTAACATATTATAACTAGATATCAATTAATTTAATTAGTTGGACAATTTTACATTCCCACTCTATTTTCAATACTTGCGGTTACAGTTTCGGAGAATCCCCATTAATTGTTTCAGAAATTTTTTCGTCTTAATTTTAGAGTTTAGAGATTTAATTTTGAAAAAGTTTCATGCAAAAAAAAATATTAAACAAAATTACTATTTTACAGTATAAATGGGTTTAAAATATAAAGTTTTAGGGATTAGCGATTTACAAGATGATGAAATTTATGGTTTAGTTTTTGAGGAATAATATGGCTAGAGATTTTGGTTTATATCTAAAAACTAAATTTTAAACATGTTGAGAAACTTAGTGTGACTAGGTTTGAGAGAAAAAACATTTAAATAATTAGATTTTTTATTAAGAATATATTAGGGTATATAAATAAATAAGTATATATTTTTTAAAATTTTACAATATTTGATTATTGATATTTTTGGGGATACAGATTATTTATCTTAACATTCGGTTATTCCATGGTTCTGATATTAAAATGATCCCCATTTAAGCTTTGATGATAAATATTTTAAAATAATGATAATATAACGTGCCAAAGACAAGCGAATGTTTCATACAATGAATATAAATTTTAATTGTTTTTAAGTTTATAATATAACATTAAAAACAAAAACATGGAAAATTTTTTTTTAACAAAAAAAGTTTTAAGTTTAAATTTATTAAACAGGGTTTGCTGTAAAAATTTAGTCATTGGTTTATTTTAGATTAGGGTTGAATTTAGGGGTTATTTTTAAAAATCTAATATCAAATAGGCCCTAAATTTTAAACCCTATAGTCTAAACCCTAACACTAAATCCTAATTTCTAAATATATACTCTAAATTCTAAACCTCTAAACCTATACCCCTAAAATATAAGCTCCAAATTAAATCTCTAACCCCTAAAATTAGATCGCTTGTGGAAATAAAATATTTCAATCACAACTACATCATATATTTCCCCTTGAAATATTCAATTAAAGTAAAGGATTATTTTAAAATAGTAATAATATAACGGGCCAAAAACGAGCTTAGCTTAACATACAAATGAATATAAATTTTAAATGTTAATTAAAATCATTAAAAAAACACTAAAAAATTATAACAAATAAATTTAATTTTAAATTATCAAACATGCATAAAATATTAAACCATTAAAATTATTAATTTTCAATGAACTGATATTTTTCAACTGAATATCAAATAGGCCATAAATTTCAAGTTGAAGGACACAAATTAGAGAACATGTATATATAAAAACTTATTTTAAAAATTGTATATATAAAAACTTCTTTCAAAGAAAAAAAATAAGAGAAAGCATGTGAATTTAATATGATAAACTAGGTTTGCTGATTTAATTGTTTAATGCTTAGATTCAATAAAACTTTAATTGTTTAATTATTATTATTATTATTATTATTATTATATAACTTAATTCGTTTTAAGAATATTTTAGGATTTTAAAATCTTATACAACTTTTGTATTTTTTTATCAATTTATAGAAAATTTTATAATTTTTAATAAATTTATGGAATTCTATTTGAGAAATTGAAGGTTATTTTGAATTTTTGGTTGAGAGAGATCAAATTATTAATTTTGAAATTGACAAGAATATAAAAGGTATTTATTTGAGTTGATTTAAAAATTTTAAATAACTCAATTTGATTAATTCAAAATTTTTTTTTTTTTTTATTTTTAGTCGAATCGAATTTTGTTCTCCACAAATTGAGGTGGGAACAACGAACACTCTTTTATTTTGTATACAATCATAGAGGTTAATTTTATGTTTTAAGAATCTAGTTTGAGGTGCTTTCAAGTCTAGAGTTATTGTGAAGGGAAAATTATATGAATCCATCTTACTACATCATTTATAGTCATGAATAATGAAAACCACACACTTCGATCTTTCACTTGAAATTTTTGTGAATCGAGACAAATTATAAAATTTACTTGATCAAGTTTTTTCCTTCAAATTTAATTTATTTTTTATATATATATATATATATATATCTCCATACAAACATGGAACGAATGGTTACTTAAAAGTTTTTTTTAATCAAATATATTTATTTCAATTTTAAAAGTTTTTTAAGAAAAATAATTATTTCTTTATACAAATATATATAATATGTGTCATAATTAAAAAGATTCAACTCAAATATGAAATAATAAACTAATTTCTAAAATGTTATTAATTTGATTTAAAAACTCAAAAAAAGAAGTCGAATGGATGTTTATTTTACTAGTTGTTAAAAATTATTTTTTATCAAAAATAAGTTTTAACCTTATTCATGTCATCATTTTTTCAAGTGTTAATTTCTCTCTTTCTCTATACAAATCTGAAACGAGTTGTTTAAATTTTAATTTTAAATTGATTTTACCAATTGAGACTATAAACAACGTGATTGAAAGGATCCGTAAAACAGTTTTGAGACTATTTATTGAATTATTTTTGCTGGTAATTTGGCTTAATTGATTTTGATTTGTTATCGAGTTTGCTGGACTGATTTCTCTACTGTTTGTATTGAGTTTTTATATTAATAAATTTCTTATGTTACTTAAAATAAATAAATAAATAAATAAAAGAAGAGAAAGAGATGAATTATCTATATGGTCAAATCCCCTTTATTTCATGAAATAAATTGGACATAAAGTTCATATAAATGTCAGCATTAGGAATTACAAAGGCCGTTTGTAACTCGAGCTTTCTCACACACTCCCTCTGTGTATTTGAACCGGAATTGGCTACACATAAATCAGCTTAATTTAACTGTTATACGGTGGCGGCCTCGGCATGCCTTCCACGACACCGCAAACCATCACATCCTCCGGCAGGTTGTACTCGTCCCTCAGGGAACGGTTCGGGGAAAGAATGCTAACATAAAGCTGTTGCCCGAGGTAATGCCTGTCCCATATCTCGGACCTGATGTTCCACATCCCACAGTTGTCGAAAGTTATAAGGATTGCAGCCCAGGAATTGGGGAAAACCTGAACGGTGTGCCTGCTCACCGCGTCGAGAAGATTGTAGTTCATCCTCTTTTCAGGACTCCATCTCCCGGTCTCGACGCTGCAAACAATGATTGCAGAAAAATACTCATTAACCATGTTTATTTGTTATGTTACAACTTAGAATAGTCTTAACACTTACGCCACAGCGAAGAATGAATAGCCAGACAAGTGCCAAGATTTAATGGCCGCTTCATGATTCTCGAAGATAATTTCGACAAAGTTTTTGTGTGTCATGTTGAGGACAATAGGTTCTAGACCTACTTTTGAGACTTGAGCTGGTGGTTCATCTGCAATGTTATCATACTTGAAAACCTTGTCTGCAACGTTGTAGTATTCGGCGAGTTTCAGCGGAGTTGTTGGCTCGACGTATGAGACTCCATTAATGGCATATCGAAGCTTGCCATTGACCATTTCGGCGGTATTAGCCAGCTTGATTGTGCGGTTAATGTTAATGCCACCATATTTGTATGAGCCTTGAGGATTAGGCCTAGCAGCGCTAGCAGTAAGGTTCCAATGAAAGGTACGAAATTGATTGAGTGACCAAGCCCATCCAACAGGTGGCCTAGGAATGTCGGACGAGGGCCCTGCCTTACCATTCTTGTACCTGATGATGCCCATTGTTGTAACCTCTCTCTTGTCTTGAAAAACGAGTCGAGGCAACAACATAGTAATCCCTTGGTTCCTGGTTGGCCGTGACAAGCACGGTGTAGCATTGTCCAACGTGCACATCTAGCGAGTCATACTCATTCTGCACCGTGTGAGAACCTTCCATCTCAACTAGCTTCATGGTGTGGCCTTGGAACCTGATGTTGAGAGATGTCTTGATTCCCACATTGCAAATCCTATATCTGTATGTTTTTCCAGCTTCCATGATGAACAGAGTTTCATCTTTACCGTCTCCTTTCGCGACTTTCCCATTAATATGGACACCGTCAGCTCTGCCGAGGTTGCGGCCACTGTCGAGAATTTTCTTGAGACTGTTGTACCCTTTGTTGAACCAATCTCCAGCGATGATGGTATAGTCATCAGCCAGGCTCATCATACGGGACAGGAATGAGCGGACGACTGTTAACACGGAGGCTGCCAAAACCTCCAGCGGCCTTATGCATGACTGTCGCCGGATAGTACATGTAGCTGCCAATTTGATCCTTTACCTGGAAGTGATAGGTGAAATTCTTCCCAGGGGGATGGGACACATTGTTCCCAGAACACCATCTTGCCAAGAATTCTTCCTATGCTGCACACCGTTCCATGTCAAAAGGAATGGCTCGTCGAGGTAATTAAACACATTGACCACGATGTTGTTGTTGGTGGTAGAGTTTATATTCGGTCCGGGAAATTGACCATTGATAAGAATACCTTTTACCGGAACTCCCAAGGGGGCAACGGTGCCATAGGTGACGTTCCATTCAAAAAAAAATAGTAGGATCTCCGCCTTGAACCATAAGCATCAATCCGGCCCAGAGACATAATAGCAACGATATGGTCGTCATCTCTTGGCCTGCCTATCTTTTTCCTAGAACGTCTATGTAATTTTATTAATGTACAACTGTTTATCCCCCCCCTAGAGGAAGATATTGCTTGAGTTGGTTCTAGATTGAAACTAAGTCTGCCCTTTTATACAACAAAATCACCTCTTCCCCTCCATATCCGTACATTGCGCCCTTCCTTTCGTTTATCCCCTTGCTTTCATACATGCTTTTATTACCACTAACCGATTTGATTTTACCTGGTCGAACCATTCTCTTCTGTTACAAACAGAATTTTTCACATTTGTGTGGCCAAAAATAGAGATGGTGGGAGGGATTTTCTGAGTGGGCACATTCACCAAATTATGCTATAAAATGGTGGAACAAACGCGGAGATAAGGCAGGGCGGAAGAAGCAAACCATCTTCTTCCTCTCAATTTAGTGAGTAGGTAGATTTACTATAATAACATAGTACTCTTAATTATTTATAAAGAGAGCCGAGCAGCCGATTACTGAAGAGAGATGATGTCCGGGGTGGTACTTAAGCTTCTTTTGTGCTCCTTAGTCGGAGCATTAATGCACGGCGTCCGCGGTGGAGACCCTTACTTGTTCTTCACATGGAACATCACCTACGGCACCATCTCTCCGTTGGGAGTTCCTCAGCAAGTCATCCTCATCAATGGTGAATTCCCAGGACCCAGTATTAACTCCACTACCAATAACAATATTGTGGTCAATGTCTTTAACAATCTCGATGAGCCTTTCCTTTTTACATGGTATGGCATTTCCACATAAAAACAATATTGCATACATTATCTGTATTTGACTCATTAATTACTTATCAATCGTTGATTGTTGTTGAATTTCAATCTTTTAAATGCATTGCAGGAGTGGAATTCAACAGAGGAAGAATTCTTGGCAAGATGGAATGCCTGGAACCAACTGTCCCATTGCCCCAGGAACCAACTACACATACCAGTTCCAGGTGAAGGACCAGATTGGCAGCTACATCTACTATCCCTCCACCGCAATGCATAAGGCAGCCGGTGGTTTTGGTGGTCTTAAGGTGCACAGTCGTCCGCTCATTCCTATCCCCTACGATGAACCCACCGATGATTACACTGTCCTCATTGGCGACTGGTATACCAAGAGCCACAAGGAATTGAAGGGCTTCTTAGACAGCGGTCGACCTTTGGGCAGGCCTGAAGGTGTCCTTATTAATGGTAAAGCTGGTAAAGTTGGCGCCGAGCAGGAATCGTTGTTCACCATGGAGCCTGGGAAGACATACAAGTACAGGGTGTGCAATGTTGGACTCAAGGCCTCCCTCAACTTCAGGATCCAAGGCCACAAGATGAAACTTGTGGAAATGGAGGGTTCCCATACAATTCAGAATGTGTATGAATCCTTGGATGTGCATATCGGACAGTGTTTTACAGTCCTTGTTACTGCCGACCAAGCCCCTAAAAACTACTATATTGTAGCATCCACTCGATTTCTTAAGGAAGTGCAGACAAGCACTGCCATCGTTGGCTACACCAATGGGAAGGGAGAAGCCTCACCTGAGCTTCCTCCCGCCCCTGTTGGTTGGGCTTGGTCACTAAATCAGTTTCGTACCTTTCATTGGAATCTTACTTCAAGTGCTGCAAGGCCAAATCCTCAAGGATCATACCATTACGGTGCTATTAACATCACTCGTACAATCAGACTGGTGAACAGTGTAAGCAGAGCCAACGGCAAGCTCCGCTATGGTTTTAACGGTGTCTCCCATACCGACCCGGCCACCCCACTGAAGTTGGCGGAATACTTTAACATGGCAGACAAGGTTTTCAAATACGATGTGATGAAGGATGAAGCAGAAGAGAGCACAGACTTGACGGTGCAACCAAATGTACTCAACATGACATTCCGTAACTTCGTGGAGATCATATTTGAGAACCACGAGAAAAGCATGCAGTCGTACCAGGTGAATGGATATTCGTTCTTTGCGGTGGCTGTTGAGCCGGGGACATGGAGTCCGGAGAAGAGGATGCACTACAATCTTCTGGACGCGGTGAGCAGGCACACGATACAGGTGTTCCCCAAGTCATGGGCCGCCATCCTTTTGACGTTTGACAACGCAGGCATGTGGAATATCAGGTCGGCGAAATGGGAGAGGGCGTACTTGGGGCAACAGCTCTACGCCAGTATTCTGTCGCCTGAGAAATCGCTGAGGGATGAGTACAACATACCGGAGAACACTCAACTGTGTGGCATAGTCAAGGGATTGCCCAAGCTTCCATCTTATACATAACTGATCAACAACTTCCATGTATTTGGTTGCTATGTACCTCTCATTATTACTATGTAATGTAATCATTACATATATATATATATATATATAAACCCTTTCATATATTTCCATTACACTTTTACTCATTTTCTCTCGATATTTCTACTTTATAATCTTTCTCGTTTAACCTGCATTACAATTCTTCATTCACAAACATGTAGCATAAGAAAGATAATTAAATAATTGAATTCTACTAAATATTTAAAAATAAAATAACTGAAAATAATTAAGTCTAGAATTTTGAATCATAAGATTTTTTATATTGACATTTTTTAAAAACCTCTCGTTAATACAAGCATGAAAAAGGCAATTCAAACAATTCCAATGAATTGGAAAGTTTTAAATTCTAAATTTTTAATCATAAGATTATGTGATATTGACATTTTTCAAATTTCTTTGCATTGAATTCTATTCTATTTATTAAATTGATGTTTAGTCCGACACTAGTTCAGTTTAGAAAAAACACAAAAAAAAAACATTTCTTTTAATATTAGTAAAGATATGATTACTATAAGGGTTTAAATTTAATACACAAGCCTGCCTATTTCTACTATAAATCAAAATTAAACCTAAATCCTAAAAAACTAAACCCCAAACTTTAATCTAAACACTAACCTTAAATTCTAAATCCTACAAGCCAAACCCCTAAACTCTAAACCCTAAACTAAACCCATAATCCCTAAAACTAAAAAGTTTGTGTGTACTGAAATTTTTCTCTTACTATAATGCATTTGTCTTTTCATAGTTTTCTATAATCTTTAAATACATTGAACTAAACCCCAATTTAAAGATCAAATAAGAGATTGTTTGATTTGTCTACAAATCATTATTTTCTTTCACCTACATCATGGGCGTGACAAAATCCAATAATATATAAAATTTAATCATCTGGTTTTACTTTATTTCTAAATAATAATAATATAAAAGAATTAATTCTCATTGGTTGATCTAAATTCATACATGGGGAAACGACTTTATGTCTCACAATTCAATTGAACTTGTATTATTATTTTGGCCGAATTAAGTTCAAACTCTACGAGTAACATCATGGTATCTAGAAAATGCAGCATCGGTTCAAAGATCCTTCCAAAATATCAATGAAAATAACAAGAAATTGCCATGGTGTTTATCAGACAGGTATCCCCAATTCGGATATCTTCCTTATCCTTTTGTCAAGTGAGACCCTCTGCTGCTTCAAACGCGATGCCATTGAAGCAACCTAATATAAAAGTTAAATCGGTAACAACATCAAGTTGCATCGTCGGTAAAACTCTGATCAAAGATCAGTTTCTAAACTGCAAAACAACTGCAGAGATAAGAAAGAAAATGGACGACTTGCCTCTGCTCGTAGTTTCAATGCCTCCCTGCCAGAGATTTCTCGCAGTCCATCCATCAAATCTATAAAGAACATTAAAGAAATTGTAAAGATGCAATATCATCCCATAAAATTTAAAAACAATCAGTCGAATCCACTAGGAGAACAGACATTGTAGCTGCATGCTTGAATCATTTATGCAAAATTTCAGTTTCTAAACTTCCTATTACCAAACAATCCTTTTTCATTGAATTAAGTTGAGGGAAAAAGAGAGGCCAGAGGGAACAGGATGTTTGAAAGCACCGGTGTCACCAAAGGACCCATCAATGGCAACAACTGTTTATCAAAGGATTACAATATATATGTACAATATATAAAGGAAAGGCGAGCTTTGACCATACCTGCAGCTTCAGCCTCAACCTTGCAAACTGATTTGGCAAGACTGTCAGTTTGGCCTCCAGCATTCCTACACATACAACTTGGAATAGTTAAACAAAAAATTAAATAATTTAGAACCATAACATTAAAGAAACTCATAATACATACATTAGCTCTTTATGGCCATGTTTCACATCCTTTTCTGCAAGAGCTGCCCTTTCAAGCAGCTTACTGCTCTCCTTTTTCATCAAATCAACAGATAGATTTAACTCTTTTACATTCTTTTCAGCCCTAAGAAATTTTGCCTGCAGGAAGGCTTTATAGAAAGTGAGCTTAGTGTCAAACCTTAAACTAAGATGCATAATCTCTAGAACCTGAGGTTTTGCTTTGGCTTAGGAAAAAATTCAAAATGACAGATCATGCAGCAAATGCAGTGCAAGCAAACATTCTACTTATAGTTCTACCAAGTAAAGGAAACTTTTATTATATTAACAGGGTAGCTACCTCCTCGCTTTGAAATCGACCCAACGTATTACGGAATAGAAACCTTCTTGGGCCTGCAATAAATACCCCAGGCCCAACATCAGTTTGTATCAAAGTTAAAAGCCAAACTAAACAGAAAGTTGGGCACAAAAGTCAAATGAAAGGATATAAAGATATTAAATACTTTCATTTCATAATTTGCACATGAGATCTAAAGAAGGGAAAACAGAGGCACAAGGAGGATGTAACTTTGCGAAAAACAATGAAACTTAGCCTCATAAGCCAAGGAGTACATATCATCACAGGACATGAAAAATCTTAAATCTTAGGCCAAACTTAATGAACCTTTAAAAAATGGTTTTAAGTCTAGTTAATTTGCCAGCACAAAATGGTTGACAAATGGATTGAAATGGTGGAAGCCCAATCGTTCAAAATTATGCCAGAAGAAGAAAGTGACTACTGAACAATATATGAACAAAAGAGACTGGCTTAATTAACAGCGATGAATAAAACAAGATGGCATAGCTTCTAATCAAAATTGCCGGAGAAGAATTTTACCAGTTTGATCAAAACAGAAATTGTTTAACCTCACAGCATCTGAATAAGACAATTCATAGAGAAAAAATGAATTACAATCATGAAAGAAATATATTAGAATCACAACCCAAATATTTTTAAACTTGGAACCTCAATTGTTTATACTAAAACAAAAATGCTGCAAATACTGTTTTCTTCATTTGGTTTTCAAATCAAAGAAGAGTCAATGTTGCAGGAAATTATCGATTGAGAAATGACAATCAGGAAAGAACAAACCTGGAATAAGAAAGAGAGCAGCAGTAATAGTAATCCCAACAGCTGCACCTGGGTTTTCCTTTGCACTCATCACCCCTCTTTTTTTTTGTAATTAAAAAAGAAAGTTAATAACTATCCGATTATTGAAACCTCGAAAATCAATTAAAACGAAAAAAAAAAACCTTTAAGCTTGTTGAAAAAGGCATCTTCATAAGATTTATACTGGGAAGATGCTTGTGGTAGAAAATCCTTCAAAACCCAAAAATTCAAAATCAATTTTTCAAAAAAAATAATGAATAATTACATGATATGAGATTAAATTATTAGTAGTATTGTAATTGTTGCATAAAAAGAAATAAAGAAGAAACCTGGAAAGAGCGTAAATGGGTGGAGGAGTTATGGAGAAGGGAACGAGCAGAGCGAATGGCTGAGTCTTTAGAATCTTTAAGGCTTCCGATTGCCTGCAATTCCTCTACCCATGGCTTTGTTGCAGAATTATTGCTAGCAGCAGCAGCAACCGCCTCGCCGCCGTCTTCTTCACCGCTCATTTCTCTTTCCGATGCTCCAAATCTTAACTCAGATCCGATGCCGATCACTCCTGTTTTCTCTTCTTTTTTTTCCGCTTTAGTTTACCCTCCTAAACTATGCGTCGTTGCTTATTTACTTATTTTTAAAAAGAATAAAACTTTTTATTCCTAAATAATAACCATATTTAAGCGTATAAACAATTAGTGCTGAGTATTTGATTTAATCGACATAATATTTTGGGTTAGTTCATTAGTTTTAATTTAAATGTTTTTTATAATTATGCACGATATATATATATATATTAGACAGGTTAATAAATTTGATTTAAACTTAAAAATTGATACATTATTTATTAACATATTTAAGTTATTTGAACGATTTAAATTTTATTTTATAATTTAAATTTTATTTAGAATTTTTCCAAGTCTAACTAAATTTTTAAAATTGTTCAAATCAAATGAGATTAAAGTTTTTTTACATCATATTAAATTAAAAACGTAAAATACTTCGATACACAAATTTGTGTAAATTTTAGTTTACACAAATTTTTTAATTTTAAGGTTTAAGTTTTTAGATTAGGAATTAAGATTTAATAGTTTAGTGTGTAAGGTATAAAATTTAAAATTTAGAGTTTAAGGTGTTAGGACTAAAGTCTTAAGTTTAAGTTTTATAACTTAAATATCAAGAGTTGTGTAAAAAAAATTACACAATTTGTATATCATTATAAAACCTTGAAAAGTTAACTTTTTGAAATCAACTTACTAGTACGGTTACACAAGTGCTCCACACAAAGCACTTATCAAAATACAAAACTCCATTAAAATAAAATATATATATTATGGGTCATTTTTGCCACATCATTTATGAGATCAACTAATAAAAATTAGTAATTTCATTATTTTTTATGTTATATTTTTACCATGTGAATCTTCACTTATATTTACTGTAAATTAATTCTAAAAACAGTTTTTATCAAGTGAAGATTCACTTGGTAAAAATATGACATGAAAAAATAATGAGAAGTGTAATTTTTATTAGTTGATCTCATAGATGACGTGGCGGAAATGACTCATGATATAATTTCTCAAAATGAGAATAGTCCTCCATTAATTAGTAAATTGTCAAAAATACTCATATTATAATATATAGGGATGCCAATTGGGCGGAGAGTGTGCGAATGATACTCTTCTCACATCTATCCCCGTCAAGAATTTTCATCTCTATCTCCGCCCCACGGCCCGTTGCGAATATAAAATCTAAAACAATCTCTGTCTCACAACCCACAAGACTAAAACCATCTCCACCCATTACTCATGTAGGTTCTGAGACTCACCTAATCCCCTCTTTACCCGCCTCGTAACCTTTTCATATGATATTTTATAACTATTACTTAAAAATATAAAGCAAATTTGTTATGAAAAAGTATAAAATACACGTCATTCAGACTCCCACCACATAGTAAAATTATTCTAATTGTCACAATTTTTAAAAAAATAATAATATACGAAATTAAAATTGTACAACAAAAAAAATTGGACTAAAAAAATACTAAAGTCTATTGTAAAGGATCGAAAATAGTACAAATAACATGTGAAATAATATTTCAATTGCTTAACAATTAAACATTATAGAAAGAACTAAAAAAATAACAATTAAAAAATAACCTTAAAAAATAAGAACAAATATTTGTAGAATCTAAATAACATGCAATATTAGGAAAATAAAATTAAAAAAGTAGAAGAATAACACATATATATATATATGTATAATGAGGACAGAAGAGAAGAAAAAAAACTTTAAAATGAAGATATAACGACAAACAACAATAAATAATAAACCAATAAACATAATAAAGGTTATATATATATAAATTTTCATAAATATTTCAAGACAAAACAATGTAAATTATTTTAAATTTGACTATGATTTAAATTGATATATTAGAAAATTTTATAAATTTGATATGATCATTTCAAACTTAATTATATACATATATATTTATATTGAATCTTTCATTAATATCCCAAAAAAAAATCAATATAAATTATCTTAAATTTGACTATGACCAAACCGGTATTGTATTTTTAATAACATTTATAATAACATTTTATAAGATCTGTTGAGGCGGGTGGAGACGATGCGGGGCGGGTGGGGATGATGCGAGGCGGGTGGGAGTGAGGCGGGTACAAAGACATATTCACGTCTTCCCCACCACACACGACGAATCTAATTTTTATCTTCATCCTCACCCCACAACCCATGAAATTTGTAATATCTTATATAAATTTAAATTCTCAGGTTTACATTAAAATTATAATTACATCTCTACTTAATAAAAAAGGAAAATTTTACAACGCTCGACGAGCACCGATGAGCACCATTAACGCCGATTACCGATGAGCACTATTAATTTAATTTATAAAGATTTAAAATCTAAAAGACTCGCCGTATAATTATAAATTATTTAAAAATCAAAAGGTAAATTAATTAAAGTATATTTTTTATTTTTAATTTTCTTTTAAACATAATTAGATCAAAATACCTACCCTAAATCACAAAATCTAATTTTTTTTGAAATTCAATCTGTCGCCGCCAGCCACATTCACATCGCCCTGTTGCCGCACTTTCGTGGCCGCCATTGAGCCCTGTTCTGCTCCCAACCTTTCTTGCAAGAAGGCAATTTATCCTCAATTTCTCCATTCGAATTCTAAATAAATTTAATTCGATTTAGGGTTTTGGCAGCCAATTGCCGCTGTCATCGGCCACTCGCTGGTATTCTTGTCTTGCCGAAATTTGGCGGCTGACTGGACAGGGATATTGGCGAGTGGCGGCCAAAACCCTAAATTGAATTAAATCTATTTAGGGTTCAAATGGGAGAATTGGAGATAAATTACCTTTTTGCAAGAAAGGTTAAAAACATCGGCAAGGTTCAACAGCGGCCATGGAGGTGCGGCGGTGGGACGGTGCGAATGTGGCCGGCGGCGGATTGAATTTTAAAAAAAATTAGGGTTTTGTGATTTACGGGTAAGTATTTTGATCTAATTATATTTAGAAGAAAATAAAAAATAAAAAATGTACTTCAATTAATTTATCTTTTGAATTTTAAATAATTTATAATTACACGTTGAGTCTTTTAAATTTTAAATTTTTATAAATTAAATTAATAGTGTTCATCGAGCGTGACCGACTCATTCAATAAAAAAACTCCTCCAAAAATCTTTAGGTCCTAACAATTTTCCAAACAAAGAGTCAAACCCCATTATCCAAATTTAAAATGTTGCCATCCGAATTAATAACTAATCTAAGCATTTTTAAGACTTAAACTGACTCTTAATAAAATTATCCAATCCAAACCAAATCCGTTTAAGTTAGTTAATAATGTCAGTTAGAAAGTTGACAAAAAATAGAAAATTCCCCATGAAAGGAAGAGGGAGAGAGGGATTGTCCTATAATGCGGAAGGAAAAAGAGTCAATTTGTAGCCATTTCTTTCTCTTTTCTTCAATAAAATAAAATAAAATAAAATAAAATAAAATAAAATAAACCCAACATTATTCTTCTTCCCATCTTTTTGTTTCTTTCTTGTTCAAATTCACTGCCACCAATTCTAGAAAAAAGAAGAAGGTGAGAGGTAAAAAAAATCTGGGATTTTTAAGAATTATCTTGTGTCCTTTATTTTTAAGATTTTGGGGTTGTTCTGAATCATATATTTCTATTTTGGATGGATTTAGAACATGAATTTAGTTATTAGAGAGCATGATTTTGGGGTTTTTTTGCGTTTTAGTTTTGAAATTGGTATTCTTAATGTCATTTGCTGCTGTTCTAATGGTAGAATCCCTAAAGGAACAGGAAAGAAGAAAAAGAAATTCAACTGAGGAAGGAGGATAAAAGGCCTTAAGGAAGATGGAGGAAGCTATGGCAGAAAATTACTGGTGTTACCAATGCTCTCAACTGGTGACCCCATTGTGGAAATTGAGATTAAATGCCCATTCTGTCAAGGCGGGTTTATCGAACAAATGAACGGTGGTACACAGGACAGTGAAGACATAGATTCCGGCATGGGATCTGAACGAGCACTCTCCTTGTGGGCACCTATCTTGTTAGGTATGATTGGTAATCCCCGGCGTCGTAGAAGATTTGATCGTATCGAGTTTGAAGAAGAGAATAATGGTAATGGTAATGGTAATGGTAATGATAATGGTGAAGCTCGCAATGATGGAAATGCTGATGTGGACAGAGAATTTGAATCCATCATTAGGAGGAGGAGAAGCTCTGCAACAATTTTACAGTTGCTTCAAGGCATTAGAGATGGAATGGCATCTGGAGTGGAGAATTCTGAGGACGATAGGGCGGATATGGGTTCGATCCGGGATCGAGAGAGGGAAAGGGAGCGTGTGATTTTGATCAATCCTTTCAATCAGACTATCATCGTCCAAGGTTCTTATGATTCCAACCAGGGTGGCTTAAACCCAAACTCCAACCATACAAGGGCTTTAGGCGATTATTTCGTGAGTCCCGGTCTAGACTTATTGTTGCAGCATTTGGCAGAGAATGACTCGAACAGATACGGCACCCCACCAGCACAAAAAGAGGCAATCGAAGCCTTATCCACTGTGAAAATCGAGGAGATCTTGCAATGTTCTGTGTGCTTGGATGAACTTGAGGCCAGCATGGAAGCAAAGGAAATGCCATGTAAACATAAGTTCCATGGCGAGTGCATTTTACCATGGCTGGAGCTTCATAGCTCTTGTCCGGTCTGTAGATATCAAATGCCTGACGGTGAATCAAAACTTGATTCCGAGAGGCCAAGGGCTAATACCAACCTGATAGAAAGTGGAAACAATGTTCAGGATATTGGTGAAGGGAGTGAAAGAGATGGGAGAAGCGGGAACGGGAGAAGGTTCACTATCCAATGGCCATTCAACGGTTTGTTCTCATCAGGGTCTCAATCTAACGGAGCCTATTCTTCATCTACCCCTTCCTCCTCTCAATCCGGAACTGCATCTCAAAGAGATGAGACTTAGAGTGCATTTCCATTAACGATTCGATTGTATTAGCATAGCTTCCTCCAGTTCACTATGCTGCCTGAAATGAATATCCTGCCTTGCCTATTATGTAGATAGTTATTTTGCTTTGAATTTGAGAAATCTTGGGGGGTAATTCTCTATTCATTTGATTTGTCATATATGTAATTTGTGTATGTTCCAATGGGAAAAATAACATTTGATATGGACTAAATTCATCAGCATCATGGTCCATTGGATGAGATTTTGACAATGTTAGAAAATTACAATGTAAGATAAAACATTATTAAAAGAGTAGAACACTCTGTTCATCAAGATAATTTCCCAAAAAATAATTAAAATTACAGATGCAGTTCCGATCCGATGCAGAGCGACAACTGAATCCCCTTGCTGGCACAGTCCCATCGACTTTGCATGCTTTATGGCAAACCCCAGAGCTTCCTCTGTTGTCTCTTCATGAGATGCTCTAGCAGATCCAGCGTATAACACCGGGACCAAACCGCGGAATATCAAGCTGTGTCTTGCGGGTGTTTCGGCACTGCAAGACCAGTTGAAAGTGTCCGTCTTTATCTCCGGGACTACCACCGATAAAATCGGCTTCCCAGGCCTGTACTTAGCCACCAGCTTCGCGGTACTTCCTCCCCTTGTTAACACTAATATGAGAGCTGCACTTGCTGAATTTGCTGCTCTAACAGCTGTGGCAGCCAAGCTTTCCAAGGGACTCATCGGCACCGGGGAGTGTTTCATGATCCTTTTGAACACATCTTCATAATCGATCGTGCTTTCAGCTTCTATGCATATTTTAGCCATTGTCTGAACCGCGAGTTCCGGGTAAGCTCTGGCAGCGGTTTCTCCACTTAACATCACGCAGTCCGTGCCATCAAGAACTGCATTGGCAACATCGGTGGCTTCGGCCCTCATTGGCCGGGTAGACTTTATCATGGATTCCAACATTTGGGTGGCAGTGACAACAGGTTTGCCCTGGATGTTGCACTTGTAAACCATCACTTTCTGTGCTAGAAATATCTTTTCAATCGGAATCTCCATTCCCAGGTCACCTCGTGCCACCATAAATGCATCTGAATTTGCAAGGATGTCATCAAAATTCGCCACCCCTTCTTGATTTTCAACCTACCACATAAATTCTCAAGGGAAAAAATATAAACAACCATCATATCATACATGCATTAGACGTAATTCTAAACATATCACATATGAAATTCTTGAAACATACATACCTTGGACATGAGGAGAATGTTCTTAGCATGCTCTCCAAGCAGCTTACGAACCGCAATCAAATCTGAGCCTTTTCGGACGAAAGACAGAGCAATCATATCGATTTTGTTGGGAACTCCCCATCCCAAGATATCTTCCTTGTCTTTCTCTGTCATGGTCGGGAGGTCAACGATCACCCCCGGGAGGTTAACATTCTTCCTCTCACCAAGAACCGCGGAGTTCTCGCACCGACACTGAACCAAACCCTTGTTTGTGTCGCAAGACAAGACTGTGAACGAGATCGTCCCGTCGGAACAGAGTATGACCATCCCTGGTTTTACGTCCATAGCCAACTTTTTGTAACTCATGCTTATCAGCTTCTCATCGCCCTTTATTTCATAGTCTGTGGTGATGGTGATTTCTTGACCCTGTGTCAGCTGAACTTTACCATCCTTGAGAAAACCTGTTCGAATCTCAGGACCCTGGGTGGAGATTTTCACGTATGAATAAACAGTTGGATTCGTCAGCTCAGCTTTATACGAGTGAAGAAGAAATGTTTTTAAGAAAATAAATCATGTTAACATTTCAATCGCAATAGTTAATGTTGCGGACTATTTGAACCAATAACATTATGAAAATATATGATCAAACTATGTCAAATTATAATATAAAGACTGAACTAAACATACTGAAGGGATCAAAACTCAAACTTGACCAAGTTATCCTAAGTTATAATTTAATGTTAAGCTAATTTCTTGCTTACTGCTTATTTTCCCTCTTAATCAAAACTTTTTGGAAATTGAATTTAATTAATTTTAATAAATGAGTGAAAATAAGTTTTAACTTTTTATTATTAATAACTATTTGATGTTATCTATCATAGTACTAAATTGTGGTCGCAGACTTACACTTGTGGTCTCGGTTACAAATGTTGCAGACGTTATATTGTGATTTATTTTTCGAAAATTACTATATTTTTAAATTGCGGTTGCGGTGTCGTGATGGTCTTAAAATTGTTACGATACAAATATTATGTCATGATTTGTTTCTCAAAAATTATCATATTTCTAAATTACGGTTGATGTGCAATAGTGACCTTAACATCGTTATGATGCGGTCGTTACATTGCACGTTGAGACCATAATTTAATATTATATTATATATAACTTTGTATATTATTAATGAATTAAATCATATCATATCATCTAAAAATTTTTAAAAATTAAATTTACTTTTAAACTTTATTTTAAATAATGAGTCATTATTTTTTATCACTTTTATACTATTAAAAAAGAATGAGTCATTATTTTGATCAGTCTATAATCAATAAAAGAAGATAATGGAACATAGTTTGGATTGTTCAAATTATTAATACGTAATGGTAAAACATTGTGATTTAGGTTTAGATCTGATCAATGTTGATGTTCAACGAAAAAAAGAGAGATTAAAAAGCCAGTAACTAAAAGAAAGGAGAAGATGATATCGGAAATACGAACGCACCTTGGTATCGAGCATGACGGCGCAGAGGATACCGGTAGATTATCAAGAGTTTCTTGATGGTAGGCGTAAGATCCATGAGAGAAATTGAAACGGGCGACGTTCAACCCGGCTTTCAACAGCTTCTCGATCATAGGGACGGACCTGCATGAAGGGCCCAGGGTGCACACGATATTTGTCTTCGGCTTGTTCTCCATTTCAGGATTCACTTTTTTCTCCTTTATTGGATTTATCTTTGTTTATATATTAGAACAATGTGTAGGTATTTGTAAGAGGAAAGCAAAACTAAATCAGACCCCCATTTTTCCCCCCATTTTCCCAGGTGTAGAACTACAAGCAGAAATGTAGAACAAATCAAATGGATTTTATTTGATTTTCCTCCAGGAAGTCAGTATATATTATTATATATATATATAGTAGAGGGTGATTATGTGTTAATCAAAACTATATTTTTTATTTTTTATTTGAGAAAAAA
This sequence comes from Hibiscus mutabilis, assembly GCA_019671005.1. Classification (NCBI taxonomy): domain Eukaryota; kingdom Viridiplantae; phylum Streptophyta; class Magnoliopsida; order Malvales; family Malvaceae; genus Hibiscus; species Hibiscus mutabilis. The sequence continues at coordinate 41,903 of JAGYYJ010002883.1, forward strand.
CTTCAATACACGGCTGTATAAATTTTACACAATCTTTTTTGTTTTAGGCGTTAAATGTTTATTGCTTAGTTTAGAAGTTTAGATTTTAAGGTTTAAAATTTAAAATTAGTATTTAGAATTTAAGGTTTAAGTTTAATTTTGACTTTAGAATAAATAAGCATACTTGTGTAAAATTTACGTTACACCGTATGTATATTAAACTTAAACACTTCTTATTTGCGATTATTTAGACTTGGTCGTAATTTTAATAATTTCATCGACCCACGACCAACTTTTAATTTGAAAAAAAAATTAAAGTAAATATTATTATCAATTACAAATCATTGGTTTAGTGAAATAAAATGAAAATATTTATAAATGATCACCTTGTCGTTTAAATTCAGATAAATTGTTAGATTGAGAATGTTTTAGTCTAATGGTTAAAGATTTTATCAAAAAATTGTGTTGTTCAAAAAAACAATTAAAAATATTTATATTATAGCTCTATTGTACCAAAAAAAAAAGGGTGTTGGATTCAATCTAATTTAACCGACCAATGAATCAGATACTCGTATGTCAACAATTTCTGCATCTTAAAGACAATTTTGCTGACTCTTCTGAACAATTTAAATAAGTATATGATAGTACCTATTTTAATGTTAACAAAATCAGTATAACTGAACCTCAATCCATCCATTGAATTATTTGCAATCTGAATGAAACACATGCTCTGCTATGAAAAAAAATAGAAAAATGCAAATACAATGATGGTCATATCATATAATGCTTGAAATCCTTCTCTCTACTAGCTCAAAAAAGGCCACATTTCACATTTCCTCAACATCTTCTATCCGGACTGGACCGTCTGTCAAAATTAGTATCGAGATCCTCAAAGTTCATCGTGTCCCTGAGGTTGTTCTTGGTTCATCATATCAAGTTTATGTTGCAATTCCTAACACAAATAAGATTTACAAACCTTTTCAGAAATTACAAAGCAGGACTGGCATCACTAAGTTCATTACCGTAACGGCCAATTACCTTTAGCTTATCTTCCACGCAAACAGCTGGGGTGGACAGTGAAGCTACGTATCTGCCATGACAAACTAAGTGTTAGGACGAAGACACGTACATGCATGCATGACGGAAAAACACACACACACACACACAGAGAGAGATCTTACTCGCAACGGCTGGGTTCATCAACATTAGTGATCTCATTTTTCAAACCGCATCTCAATTTCACCTGGAAGGATGAAGAATATATAACTAAATCAATTTGATAAAATATCAAGATTATTCATTCTTTTTGTTTTATCTCCAACTCACTCTGGCAAAAGTCCACAATAAAATTCTAAAAACAAAACCATTTCAAAACTGAACAGCCCACTTGTCCGAGGAAATACTTGTGGGGATGAGTTCCTCTAGTAACAACAAACCAGAACATGGAAACCACATAACGCAACAGTACCTTCATACTTCTATCAGGGCCATTCCAGCACCCATCTCCATTAGAAAATACCATCATCCTGTATGAGTCCTCGAATTTGTCCCAACTCCTAGTAGACAACCCATGAATATGAAAATTATAAATATTCAGTTTGAAGAAAATTCACAGGCAAAAGGCTTAAAAACATACATGCATGCAACAAAAAAACACGTCTATGTTACTCAGGTTCAGAGGTGAATGTTTTACAGGTAAGTTCATTTGTTTTCTTTTTTCCATATATCTCAAAAGGGAGGGACCTCCATTCCCATGTTTATCACGTCAGACATGGTACTCCAAAGCATATACAACAAACATGCATGAAGAAGATATAACACTATTAACGGCCTGAAAACAACATATCACCTTAATTTAACCCGGAAATCAATGCCACATATGACTGAATAGACCAAAATTTCTCTAAATAATGATTGATTGGAAAGCAAAGATATCCAACTCTAACGATTTCTCAGTGGCAAGAATAAAATATTTGTGTATCTCAAAATTGAGAAAACTTCAGGTAACATATCCTATCCCCTTTATCATTCAAATGACACTGTACAGAAAGGACAAGGATCTAATAAAAATGATAAAATAATAACCACAATAAACCTACCCCAAACGAGTTGTTGAGTGGCCCTCCTCCTGAGAAGCTTGTTTGTATGGACACACTTTGTAAACATACCTGGAAACCAAAAGTGTAGGTTTAAAGATAAAACAAATGGAAATATTAGGCAATCTATATTACAGAGTAAGTGATAACCAAACAAACTACTACAACAAGAACTTCGTAACTTATTCTGGTTGATCTCAAAACAATGACCATAGAATGTATAGAACTCCTTCTCAGGTCCTGTAATATTAAACACAAGTTCAGTTTACAGAAGCTAAAGCAACACATTAAACATCCACTGCTTAGACATTGAAACAATATATTACATACCAAAATCATGCTTTAACTTTTGTTTCAAACTTGATATCCTTGATTGTAGTTTAGATAACTTGGCACTGGATTCATCATATTCCTTGCGTATACCAGCAGCCTCTGAGCAAGACAGAACGACTTTCTGATTTCAAACAGCCACTTAACATTTCAGTAAATAGCAGTAGGAGTTCAGTATATACCTGATATTTTTGCTGGAGTTTGAAATAAATTAAAAGCCTTTAGAACGTTTCTAAATGTTTGTTGCATCTTCTCCAACCAAGATGAGTTATATGAGGAAGTTGTATCTAGCAACATAAATAATAGTAAGCTTAGGGATTGAATTACTTAGCCCAGCTTAAAATGAAATACTGAAGAATACAGCCGTTATAAAAGATAAACTTCAAATATTGTAAATATTATTTGTTATTATCTGCTAACATTTTAGGATTAAGTCTAAAGGGATAAAACTCTATCTCCTAGCATTATCTAGGATTCTTATCTCTTGTATCTTATCTTCTAGTTAGATTTAAATTTTAAATTAAGTAATTTGATTGTAACATAACTCCCTTGTATTCAGCCTATATAAAGGCTTTGTACCGATGCATTATTCAAGTCAATACATTTGAGAATTCATTCTCTCTACAAAACAGTCTCTCAATTATCAACAAATACTGACAAGAAAAGAACTGCACACCTGACAAGTCAGGTTCATCATAGTTGTACGGAGTTGTGTCATCGTGATTATCCTCTTCATATCCTTCATCTAGTTCATCATCTATATCATCATATTTTCCAGTTTCTTCATCGGTATCAGAAGCATAGTGATCATATTGCTCATCATGTGTCTCCTTCGGCATGTCTTCATGGCTTTCATCAGCATAATCTTTTTTACCACCTTGATTCTCGGTACTTTCCCCAGTCCAACGGGAAGCAACAATGCGACCTAACTCTTCCCTTGACAATCCCTCAGAAATTTCAGATGATGCTTCATTCTCCTGCAATTATGCAGACAAACAAAGATTAGATACAAGAAACTTGTCAAGTCTATGCATGCCAACTGGAGTAGAATGTACTAAAGTGAAAGGTTCATACATTTAAAATGGCAAATAGAATACTACCAAAGGTTTTTTTTTTTTTCCTTTCATTTCCATACCCTTTCTTATGCCCCATAACAGAAAATTACTAAAGTTATTATAAAAGAATACAGAACCTAGAACACAGCCAAAATGTTAGTTGATACCAGTGGATCTGAAATTAACCTGTCTCTCTCCTTTAAGCCTATAATAATAGAGGTAATTAAAATAGACAAGTTTTACATCAAAGCAGGATAAATCTTGATAATTAAAACCAAAAACACCAGCTTAATCTTCCATAAACCTTTCTTTGAAGAAAGATACTACTTGTCCCACCAGTTTGTCTCAAATAATTGTACTCCCTGACACGGGAAATAATTATTGGATAAATTCAAATGTGGGATCTATAAATTCATTGGCAAGTCAACAACCAAAAGATTATTGCCACATCAGGACAGACAAAAGAGGTGGGACAAAGTATTTTTCCTTTGTTAAAACCTTCCTTCATGATTTGATCTTTCTTTCTAAGCCATTCCTGAGCCCTTAATCTCTTGCTCCTAATACATTTTTTTTTCTCTTTTTAATCTGTGTAATCATGATCCTTGGGTTAGATTAGCTATTCTACCAAACTTGTCCATCAACATGCTTCAACTTCTTATTTCCAAAGAGAAACTTAACAGAGCTAATCCTCCTAGTTCAATTTGATAACAAATTCATTATCAAATTATAGCATAGCATCATGAAAGTTTCTTCAGAACAAGGAAATATGGTGAGTAAAGAAACTTACTGTCTTGTCTCCATCAGGTGATATTTTGCTTCCAGCATTGTGAACAACTTCAGTTGCAGCAGAATAAACATCTGTGTGAGTTGGTGAAGCAGACTCGTGCTTATTTTCCAAGACATGCTACATAAGAAAGTACAAATATGTCATTATCAACATAGAACTATGGTAGAAGAGCATTTGGAGATTCCATGAGGAAGAATAGGCCATTCTTACCTCCTCTACCATACTAACTGGAGCTCCTTCACTTTTGGAAGAATCACTATTTTCAACTTTTGCTGCCAGACCAGCATCACTGTGTTTCACTTTGATGGCCTGCCAAAGGGATGATAATGACAGACAAATCAATAAAATCACAACCAGAAGAAACAAGATGTACAATGTAAAGACAATTAAAACAACCAGTCTGACTTCATCTGAAGAAGAATCCTCCAAATTACCAATTACATCATCATGTTTACTTTCTGATGGTTTGTTTTCAGTGCTAGCTTCTTCCTCAACCTTTTCATTTTCCACTTCCCCTTCCTCGCCAGCTTTCCCTTTTTCCTTTAAAGCTTCCTCTGCTTCTCTTTTTTCTTTTTCTTCCTTCTCTTTCTGCAACCTTGTTTTCTCCTCTGCTTTCTCTATCTGTTCTTTATGTTCTGCACAAATAAAGCAAACAAATCATGTAGCAATAAGCTCAACATTAACAGGTATAAGGTCAAGAAAAAGAACCCTTAGGTCAATTTTTTTAACAACATATGGAAGAAAATTTGATCATTTGAAACCTACCTATATGCAATATGGTACTACTTTGAAAAAAAATAAAAATACTGCTGAAAATTGTTTTGTGAATTTGTTGATTATGGCTTAGAATTAAGTTCAATAAAAATTCTAACTGGTTTTATGCCAAAGGGATACTTGATATCTATATGGAGAGTAATCACAACAAATCACATAACAAAGCATAGAAGAAACTTTAGCATGTACAAAAACATATTCAATCATGAAAATGAATAATAAATCATAATGAATAAAATCTTCAAAACCATTTTTTTCAATGCAATAGCACCATAATTGTAAAGATAAAGAAAAAAGAAGAAAAAAATTCCTATAGAGAATGGTTTAATGTGTTTTGAACACCTACTCAAGTAATAAAGGAATTGGTCATAAAATGAAAATGGCAAAGAGAATAAAGGTAGACAACTGCTTTCTCTACTTTTTTTCTTCTTTTTTTAAAACAAATTCATTGGTTGGTTTAAGAAACAAATTGGAAAGCCTTGTTTATTATCCACCTGTTTGCTGACTTGATTCAAACCCAAAATCTCAAACATTCCAATAGGAAGCAGTAATTCTCTACATTATATAACAGCATCATGACAAGTCCTTTGAAGTCATAACAAATACCTATCAAGTTAGATGAAAGTACAACATAGATACAATTACAATGACAATAGGATAAACATCAAGGAATCTTCAGAATAAAGTTGTTACCTTTAAGCTCTTTAACACGACCCTTCAATATCTTCTCCTCATTTTTAAGCTTTGTTAGTTCAGCGTCATCTTTGGCTATGGCTAATTTAGCCTTTTCGATTTCCACCTTTCGCAGCGTAGCCCCCTCCTTATATGTAGCGGTTTTCTTGACCAGCCTATCTCTAGCCACTTTACCATCCTCCCAGCACGAACTGGGACACACCACTTTACCATCATACTCATCACTCCCATCACAACAATCTGAATATTCAAAGCCAATGAAAGATCAGCCAAATACTCTATTGTTCCAAAAAAGCCATTTCCATGGACACTTACCACATATGCCATCATTCACTCTCGAAGAAAACAAGAATTTCGGAATGTGACCAGCGTTTTTACAGTAGAACTTTGCAGCCGGGCAGGCCGATGTACCTAAGACAAAACAAATGAGAGATAATAACAAGCTGCCCCCATGGCCCATAGCATAAATAGTTAAATACCCATTAAAACAAAAAAAAGGGGGAAACCAAAGGGAGAAGAGACCAGGCTCGTCGGTGCCGTCAGAGCAATCGCAGAAATCATCATTGAGCTGGGATTTGGAGAATTGCTTGGATCCATCTTTGCAGCTAATGCTGTCTGATGATGATTTTAGTAGTAATTCTCATCTGGGTATCATTGTAACAGATGTTTTCAGCTAGGAGAATAATATAATTAAAGGAAATGACAAATTGCAGTGTGGAATTGATTTGAAGATTGAAAGAAAAAGGAAAGACCTTGAGGAGAAATTCCGAGAAATGGGTCTTTGGGAGCAGAAGAAGATGATGATGGGAGAAACAAAGCGGTGAAGAAAAGGAGGAGAATGAAGATGGAATGTACTCTCATCTTCCACAATCCGATCGAATCCAAGCCTGCAACTGGGTATGGCAGAAACGAGCGAGGTCGGAACTCGGAGCAGGTGTTTCAGGACTTACAACTAAACGACGTGCCGTTTTCTGTACAGAGAAACGACGTAGTTTTGCGGTCCTCGGCTTTTGCCCCATGTGGAAACTAAAAAAAAATGAACGTGTGAAAATTACAACTTCACTTGAGTGGAAAACAAATTTTTTTATTTCTCAAAATATTTATAAAAGCAGTTTGAATTAATTTTCCACATTTTTGTTAATTTGAAAAAATAGATATTTAACATAAATTTTCTTTTATGTATTTGATTTTGGTGCAGTGAAGTGAAAATATTGTCAAGTTTGTTCAAAAAAATATTGTCAAGATATATCATATTGTGTAATGATTTATTCTTTTATTAATTGTGAATTGTAAGTAATGACACTTTAGTACTACAAAATATTTTATATTACAATTAATTAAACCAAACATTAGAATTTAATATTATCAATAATATTTATATGTAACATCAGTCCTATAAAAAAAGGATAAAATTAAAATATTTAAATTTAATTAAATTTATTTATAAAATATGTGTGCATTATTAAATATTAAGAAAAGTACGAACATGTGAAGTATGACATATGAACCATTTAATTTGTTTTTTCTCGTCGTGAATCCAAAAATTATATTTAACGTGTGTAATGAACTTAATTTGTATATATTATAATGAGTTTTTTTTTTTTTTGTAATGAACTTTTTTATTGATAAACTGTCTTATTAGTCATTCAATTCTAGGGTTTGTCTCACTTGGTCATCAAACTCTACAAAGTTTCATTTCTACCACTAATTTTTTTATTTGTTTTTTTTTTCATTTTTATGTTCACGTGTGCTGGCATGAGAAGTTGTCTGTATTATCATATTTTTCATTAGTACTTGGGATTTTTTCGTCTATTTTCACTCTTTTAACCGTTGTAAAAAATTATTGTTCTTCAGCATTTTTTGTGACTACCATAAACACGGTCAAAACTTGTCTATTTTCATCCACCATTTTATTAGGGGAGTGTTTGATTTTGCGGTGGTATAATTGATTTTGGATCATCGTAGTTTTATAAAATTGATTTTGTGTAAAATTGATTTTAAAAATTCGTGATTTATGTTTGGAAGTTTTTTCCTTAAAAATCACGATTGTGTAAAAAAATAATGTAAAAATCACGATCAAACGCAAAAACTAATTATATGTTGCTTTTTCCAAAATCATGATTGGTGTTCATAATTGATTTTATTTTTTTGCTTCCAAACATGTTGGCATAGCAATCGAGACATGTTTTTCCATCCAATCGTGATTTTTGACCTCCCACCGGATATCCAAACATGCACTTAGTTTTTTACAAATTCTCTTTAAAACTTGTGAAATTAAACACAAAAAGTTAATCATCTTGAGGGGTTTAGAGGCTTTATAGATTTGAGAGGTAGAAGGTGTTCATTCGAAAAATCAAATGGTGAAAAATATTATTCGAAAAGACGAACACCATAATTCAAAATAAACCTCATCAGACGACTATCAAAGGAGATCATAACATAAAAAATTAAAACTTTAAAAGTTTTTTTTCCTGATTACGAGTGAGTTTTGTAAAAAATTAATCAGAAAAAAATAAAAAAATAAAAAAATATTTTTATATTGATATTACCACAAATGACGGCATACGACGATTGATCGACGATAAAGACCATGTGAACATTAGGTTTTCTGAAGAAAAAAAATGATAACAACAATATTATCATGTTGTTAATGATTTAATGGTCCTATGACTAAAGGAAAATTCAAAAAGTTTAATAACAAAATTGAAACATTTATAATTTAGTGTTCAAAACAAGACAAAAATTTAAAGTTTAGTGGCTAATTGTATAACTTACCCTTTTATTTATTTATCTTTTAGGTGCGACATGACACGGTGGAGTTTCCAACACCATGTTAGTCAAATCATTAATCAAAGTGGACCAAAAAATATTCAGACACAGCATCCCTTTGACTCCAACCATATTAAATATGAACAGACACTAATTTCTATGTTTTTCCTTTTCTTCTCTCCGCGTGGAAAAATGGTGTGAACCAAAAGAAAACACGTAATCATTTCATATTTTCTGGCAAATTGTACTAAATTGAACACAACCCTAAATGCAAGTACCAAAACATATATTTGCACTTTCATAAACCTTAATTCTGCCCTTTAAGAGAGACAGGTGGCCGTTAAGTAATATGAGAATCCACGAAAGGGAATTTCTTTTCATTTTCCAAACGCCTTTTTTATTTATTTTGAAAGGCCTAATTTGCTTCCGGTCTTTGTAATTTTCGAACTTTGAAAATTCAATCATTCTACTTTCGGATTTTGAAAATTACATCAGAAATTTGAATATTAAGACGTGGAATGTTCAAATGTAACCGAAATCGTCTAGCAGTGATGTTAATTGATTTTTTAAATAAGAAGAGGATTAAGTTCCCCGAAATTATAAGTAAATAAGGCCAAATTGCAAAAGTAAGAAAGAGTATAGGGACTAAGAGAATAGTTAAACCGTAAAAAGATACTAAACGGAAAAACCAACTTCTTTCTCCTTTCCTTATTGTCGCTCGCTATATTTTATACTCCTTAAATATAGAGATTGGAGTACTTCTTCACCTTCACTCTTCTGCATATTAAAAAAAAAAGATTCCGGAAAATATGGATTCGCCGACGCCAGCAGGGAATTCATCGGCGACACGGATCGTGGCTCGTTCCTCGATGATGGACTGGATAAGAGCTTGCGGCTTAGCCGGAGTTAGGATCGATAAGGAAGAGCTCAAACGGAGGCTTTTGATGCCTCAATATCTACGCCTCGCGATGCTAGATTCCATTAGGAAAAAAGACATCGACGGCGGTGATCACCATTTCCGCTCGCGGTCCTCCGACGGTGTTCCCATTACCGAATCCCCTGTGGTCGTTTTTATTAACCCCCGTAGCGGTGGCCGTCACGGCCCGGTCCTTAAAGAGCGTCTCCAGCAATTAATCAGCGAAGAGCAGGTAACTGTTATTTTTTTAATTGTTATTTTTAAGAACTTATTTGTATAAATTAGTTAAAGGATTTATATTTTTGTAAATGTAGGTGTTTGACCTCCTTGATGTGAAACCGCATGAATTTGTAAGGTATGGACTGGCTTGCCTTGAGAAGTGGGCTAACAATGGAGATATCTGTGCAAAAGAGACACGACAGAACATTAGAGTTGTGGTATGATTCTACCAACTTCTGACAACTTTTAAACAATTAAACTTGTCTTCCCCTGTACATGTTTTGTCTGTTCTTTATAATGTTCCTAAGGGGATTTGGGATGTTCCCGCGTTAGTTACAATTACAGCTCGGTTTTTATAACGTATATTACTGTTTTTGTTTTCTACAGAAATCTCTAATAGTCAAAAAGTGATTTTTTTTATATAGTTTTCAAAGAAAAAAATAATGTATTGAATTAAAAAAAAACTTTTTTTTTCTTTTTTTGAGTGATAAAGATTCGTGATTTTATTTTTATGCTCAACCTTTGTTTTAAAATTGGTGGTTTACTTGTATATTACTCATTGGTTCGATGTTATGCAACTCTGTGTAACTGAGCAGGTTGCTGGAGGTGATGGTACAGTCGGTTGGGTACTTGGATGCCTAGGAGAACTTCATCAAAAGGGCAGGGATCCACTTCCTCCTGTAGCCGTCATTCCACTTGGTACTGGCAATGACTTGTCTAGAAGTTTTGGTTGGGTAAGATACTTTTAAATTTTAAGTTTTTATTTTGTTTGCTGATTTGTTTCTTTTGCTTTGTTGCCTCATGCTCTGAATGTTACTGCAGGGAGGTTCATTTCCTTTTGTTTGGAGATCAGCAATCAAAAAAACTCTGCACCGGGCTACTACCGGTCCAATTTGTCGTTTAGATAGGTTAGTATACATTTATCACACAGTGATTAGTACTCTGTTCTGCTGTTGCATACTGATGGCTTTTGGGTGCTTGAATTTTATTTGTAAGTTTGATAATCCACTAATGAGGACTCCGTGTATGTATCAGTTTGGCAATGGGTTTGCATAAGACATTATTGTTATATAAATCTTACTTTGCTGCTATATCTGTTATTGCTTATTTGATGATACAGTTGGCATCTTGTGGTGCAAGTGCCTGGCGGAGAAGTTATTGATCCTCCCCATTCTTTGAAGGCTACTGAAGAGTGTCATCTTGATCAGGTAGTAACCTCTATGCTTGAAACCTCTGTTCTACTTGCATGACTATTTTTGAGCCCTTTGAAGATTAATAAAAGTCGTATATGTTTGAGTTTGTAGAGTTTGGTTGTGAAGTTAATTTGGTATTATAGAAGCTCACCAAATATAATTTGTGGATAACACATCATATATTATGTTAAAATGTGTTACCTGTCTATTTTTACTTGTTACTAAAATTATACTGAACTTTTCAAAAAGAAGAGACTACTTTTTAGCCTGGTTAAAATATGTGTTAAACGCCTATTATGTTAAAATATGTGTTAAACGGTCTATTTTTACTTGTTACTAAAATTATACTGAACTTTTGTTTGAAGATTAATAAAAGTCGTATATATGCTTTAATGATTTGATCCAATATATTGCACATTATCAAATGTACTATGGCCTTATATAACTGCAGCTTCTTCCTTAGCCTGGTTTACTATCTGGTTACTTAGACATGAATATCAGTGTTCTTTTTTTTAACAATTTTCTTTTGATTGTGATTTTATTATGTGAAATTTCAAATTCAAATGAAAATTTCTTGTCTGTGACTGTAGACATTGGAGATTGAGGGGAACGTTCCTGACAAAGTGAACTGCTATGAAGGAGTGTTTTATAATTACTTTAGCATAGGTATAGTATACTGGTTTAAGCTATAGATTCCGGTTGGTTTAATTTCATGCATGTGTAATTTCACTTATCGAGGAGCTGTACCTTCATGCAGAAGCTTGATAATCTTAATTTTGTTATGTTAGCTGTTACTTTATTTTAGGAGAAACAGAAGAGACTTATAGCGTTTTAACCAAATCCTTAACACAGTCCATATATGACTGAACTTTTATAATGCTTCCCTTTCCTCTAATTTATAGAAAAAATGAGAGTGGCATTTTAGGGGAGGGGGACCATATTACTCTTACGACTTAGGACAATTCATTAAATCATTGCTTATGATGTGTTTATGTTCATTGTTGTTATCATTATTTTACATTCAGGAATGGATGCACAAGTTGCTTACGGATTCCATCATTTACGTAACGAGAAACCTTACCTTGCGCAAGGTCCTATTTCAAATAAGGTATTTATTTTACTTATTGACCTAAGTTGAATAATTCTTTGTTGTGATCTCTTAATGCTACACTGTAAATCATATATATATATATATTAAGTTGCTTAATGGTAATTTTCTTACTTATATAAAGTTAAGTTTTTCCTCAATTTAATTCTTTTTGTGACTAAATATTTTGCCTTCAGTCTTGTAATACCTATAGTTTAAATATTATCTGCTCATAATACTTTGACATGGGATGAGGAGGCATGAAAACAAGGACGGAACCTCGATGAAACATTAGGGGGCCAAATATAAATAGCAATCAAATGGGGTTCATGGTCCAATTGTTAAGCCATCAATTATTTATTTGGACAGAACATCAGTTAAATATTTAAAAATTAGGGGTTAGTGTGTATAATTTGTCTAATTTTGGAATTTGATAGGGTACTAAGAAGCATTTAAACCAAAAAATGGTGGTCATTGTTTAATTTTCCTAATTTCAAAATTGTCCAGGACTTAAGAAGCATTTAATCGGGAAAAATAGGGGTCCTGACTTAATTTGCTTAGTTTCAAAACTAATCAGAATCTAAAAAGTAATCTGAACCTCATTTTTTTTTTGGGGGGGGGGGAGGGGGGCTTATTTTGTATAGTTTCAAAACTAGTTGGGACTTGAGAAGTAATTGAGCCCACCAAATTTAAGGATGGCGAAGGCCCCTCCCCCCGTACATGGTTCCGTCCCTGCATAAAAGCTAGAAGTAAAATGAATCTACAACGTAAAACTGGTAGGAAAGTCTTCTATGTATATTTCATGTTGTCTTAGTTTTAACCTTCTGCTGTTCTAGTAAATAAAAGAGGAAGGAGTTCTTCAGTAGAATTATCCAATATTACTGTATATGCTTGGATGTTTAAACTTAATTTTTCTGTTATGAAATATCTTATAAACAACATAAATGTAATTTGGTTTACACAATATCTTTTATTGTTTCTCACTCTCTCATGTTATTTCCGCTTGGATTTGTACTAAAGTTGGTACTAATTTTGTTAAAGTTGAGTTAAATTGCAGTGTGCGGCTTAGCTTCCCCTGGTCTATGATTTGATTTGGTAAAACTAATATTACATTGTACTTGGTCCAACTTTTGTGGCAGATTATCTACTCCAGTTACAGTTGCACTCAGGGTTGGTTTCTCACACCTTGCATAAGTGATCCAAGTTTAAGGTTAGATATTGCTATAGTTGTTTATGTGTATATATATCTATGCTTGTTGGGACGTGTCTGTTTATGTCTAATAAGCATTTGCTGGGTTTGACTCTTGCTTAAACAGTATAGGCCTTGGTGCTGAGGCAAGTCACAAGAAATAAACTGCTTTATATGTAACAGTCACTTAACTAAGATTGATTCTTACATAGACATAAGTGATGTAAAAAGGGCACCTGGTCGGGTGATTGAACCAGTTCAACTGGAAACCAGTTGGCCCAGTTCATCTCCATGAACTGGGAAACCAATGAATTGATAGGAATTCTGGTCGACCAGTAAAAAACTGGAATAAAACCGGTAACTATTTTGTTTGGTTGAGAAGAAATATTCCACAAATTATGGAGATAGCGTCTCTCTTTCTTGTTAATTGCATTTTGGAGTGACCAAACTTCCTTTTTTGAGGTGAATACATTTAAAATATGTTCCTAAATGCCAGGGGACTCAAGAATATTTTAAGGATACATATCAAAAGGGTCAGGTGCTCGGAGTGGGAGCAGATTCCTGTTCCTAAAAGGTACATTTTGGATTTACTATGATCCGGCTGTCAGTCTTGTTACTTTTTAACTGTTATCTTTCATGATACCTTTAGAATGTGTATTAGATATCTTCACCTGTGTTATTTCTTTTATTGAACCATACGTTTAACATTGCCAAATTTACTATGACAAACATTCCCTCCTCGTATGGCTTATGATTTAATCACTCTCTTATATTATGCTACTTTGTTTTAGTGTGAGGGCAATTGTTGCTTTAAATCTTCATAATTATGGAAGTGGGCGAAATCCATGGGGTAAACTAAAACCAGATTATTTGGAGAAGGTATGATACCTTTCTAGTTATCTAAAGATTCTCTTTCTCTACGATTGTATTTGTTTATGTTTGATGGTCAAATTTGGATGGGATTGATCGAATTTCATTTCTAAGCCGTTTTCTTTTGATTTTCTTTGTTTTTCAGAGAGGCTTTGTTGAGGCCCATGCCGATGATGGTCTCCTAGAAATTTTCGGCTTAAAGCAGGGATGGCATACATCGTTCGTAATGGTTGAACTCATAACTGCAAAACACATTGCACAGGTACTGTAACAAGTAATTTCCATCCTAACTAATTGGAGGTGGTTAAACATAGGATTGTAGAAGTAAATGGTAGGTAGCCAAAGAGGAAAAAACACGAGAAATTATGACCCGGACCTTTCGCAAGCTTTTACGATTGTTAGAAAGCATGGTAATTACCCAAAAGTTGCTTGGCAAGATGCATGATAATTAGATGAATGTGCTCTTAAACACTCATATGGTGTTTTACAGATATTTTGTAGTCCTCTATGTGCTTGGTCTTCTGCTAATGTGGGATGTTAACGAGATCAACGGATTTTTTTGCAGGCTTCATCGATTAGACTGGAGATAAGGGGCGGAGAGTGGAAGGATGTGTTCATGCAGATGGATGGGGAGCCGTGGAAACAGCCAATGAGCCAGGAGCATTCGACATTTGTGGAAATCAAGAGGGTGCCATACCAGTCTCTAATGATCAGCAGAGAGTGAGATTGGCGAATCCGTAAGCTGGCATCCGGCATCAATGTAAAGCTTTGTTTGTATGCCCCCAAGAGCTTGTAGATTATATTTGTTTTCCCCCAGGTGCATAGAAACATTTGCCCCGAGAAACAGACAAATACCGAACCTGTTGTATCAATTTCATTTGCAGAGTCCATCTTTTATGAACTAGACGATCACAAGTAATACAAAGTATAATTAATGCATGTTCGGATTACAAATTATAATATCGAATCGAAATCAAAATATATTCGAACATGGCTCACATGTAAAAAAGTCAGATTTAAAAACCATTAAAATCCTTAGATCTTAACGTTGCCAATACTATGTAGAGACGTAATTGTCATTATAACTGAAACAGATTTTGATTAAAGTTTAGCAGCGACAAAATTCCATAAAATTGGACCGTCTGCTGGAAAAGTTGGCCATGTAGAGCACGTTGCTTGTGAAATTTCACAAAGTTGGTGGTCTGGATACGGTTAATGTTCAATCATTGAAAACAGTGTTCATTACTCATAGGTGCTATTAGACGTGCATGCCACATGCTCCTTTAAGTTGGTAGAGATTGATCATTTGTACAAACGATAGTTAATTTGCTTACGGATCTCTCCAAAAGAAGAAAAAAAATCTATCATTTTTCAGATTTTTTTCCCATAATCTTTTCATAAAACGACAGCAATGTTCATGAACTAAAAACACAGTTCCAAGAAGTTTTTTTAACCATCTAGTGGGTTATAATATAATATATGTTCTTTAATTTTAATCTTTTAACAACGCACTTATAATGTTTAAACATGCTATTTGAACCCGAATTATCTAAGAATAACAACATTTTTGAGACCACTGAAATGGGTTCCAGTACCAAGAGGTTTAAGATCAAAGATTTGAGATGTTTGATACCTTGGTTTTGGATTCAAAACATTTAACTTTCGAATTTAATTCTCATTTTATACGTCCATTTTTTCCCATTTATTCAAGTTTTATCTTTTGTTATAGTTAACTCTTGTTTAGTTGTATTCTAGTTTAAATTTTAATATGAGTAAGTCATGTTTGCATACATTCTATTTTTCAGTTTGATTGTACTTTGTAATGATTTGATTTTATATCGAACGATTATCCGATATATTTTGCAAACATATATAAAAAAAATTTGATACACAGGTCGTAACGTGCCTTTTAGTGTTAGGGGTTTAGGTTGTAAGGTTTATAATTTAAGATTAGTGTTTAGAATTTAGGTATAAAATTTAAGGTTTAGGGTTTAGTTTTTTAGGGTTTGAGTTTTATAATATAAATATCCAAGGTTGTGTAAAATTAGTTTTACACGACTTGTGTATCAAAATTTTACCCAACATATATTCGCAATAAAAAAATCCAAAGAAGATTCTACAATCTACATCATTGTCATCTTTTTTTAGGGTTTTCGTTATAGTGTGGCCTTTAATAATTCAAAACCTAATCTCTTTTGGGAACAACATCAATTTCCCAGCATTATCCATTTGGTTTTCTCCCTTTTGCAATTAAGTCATCCATTACCGAACAAGTAGTGGTTGAATAGTTGGTAATTACCATGGGTAAAACTTTGATACACAGGTTGTGTACACAAGCCTGTGTATTTACACTATAAAAACATAAATCCTAAATTTCTAACTCTAACCTTAAAAAACTAAACCCCACACTCTAAACCTTAAACCCTAAATTATAAACGCTAACATTAAATTCTAAACCCTACAACCTAAACCCCTAAACCTTAAACCTAAAACTAAAAGGCACATGTAAACTAAAGTTTACACGGCATGTGTATCAAAGTTTTTTCCAATTACTATTACATGTTAATTTTAATTATTCCTCAATTGTACATCACTCCCACCGTCTCCCTCTTTTCATTTAATATTAATCATGTTTATTTTAAAAAAAATATGAAACCAATAACCACCGTCTCCGTCCGCTAATAACACGAATGTATTGTTTTCTTTTAATGGGGCTGTGTTAAACAATAACCATCGAAGAGAGCTAAGAGTACCTTTTAAAGACGAAATTTGTGATTTTTTTAAAAATAAAAATATATAATGATTCAAACAAGACGCTATTTAACACGATATTTAAAGAGAATAATATAATGAAATTTAATTTCTACATACACAAGGTCTCGAACATCGGCCCGATGTTGTAACGAACAGTTCAACGGAGATGAGACAAATTCAGGTAAGAGCTTTGTACTGGAATTTGGGTTCCTTCACGGCAAGTAGCTAATCCAATAATTGTGTGCTTTTGAAGTAGCAACTGAGATGTATGAATTTTTTTCAAACTTTTGCTTGCTCTTTCTCCACCTTTTCCCTTTCTTCTTAGCATAAAGAGAGCCGACAACTTGTAGACGCAGCGTGATATAATATTATGCATTAACATGAAATAAAATCATAAATTTTAACGGGTTAATCTTAGAGGTAAATTAGTTTAATATTGCTTAAGCAGGTATCGAGTTCGAGACCTTGTGTATGTAAAAACCTCTTGTTGGGAGATTCATACCAAAACCACTTGTGCGATGCAAGTCACTATATTAATCAGGACAAAGCCTTGGAAATAGGGAGGGCAACCAAAAATAATGGTTAAACATAAACAAATATTAATTATTATTTAATAATTTTAAATAGGGAGGGCAACCAAAAATAATGGTTAAACATAAACAAATATTAATTATTATTTAATAATTTTAAGATTAAAATATTTTTAATTTACATAAAAAAAAGATGAAAGTCATAAAAAGGATATTTTACATCTTAAAAAACACATTTATATTGGTGTAACTACAAATCGAGCATTTTAATATGTAAATTCCAAAACAATTTTAGTCTAAAATTGTATCAATTTAAACATTATTTTAATTTTAATCCAAAACTTAAACAATTTATTAATTTAGTCTAAAATTTTATCAATTTAAACATTATTTTAATTTAAATATTATATTGGTTTAAAATTTAAAATTTAAGGTTAAAATTCAAAATTTAATTTTATAATAATTTTTTGCGTGAAACATAAAAAAAAACATACTTAGGGACAAAGGATTTATATCCTTACATGAATAGTTTTATATATCCATTAATTCTTAGTAATCAGTTTTTCTTTTATACACACCATTTCTTTTATATATCCATTACTTTTATTACCTTGTACTTTTATACACACCATTTCTTTTATACAAAGGATTTAAAGTCAAGGTAAACAAAGGCGCTGCTTTGGCAAACACATTCTCTTACTGGACCAATGCTTTACTTCTTACACTGTATGTCCGAATCTCTGGTTCCTGTAAGAAAACTTGGACGGGTTACTCCATGGAAGCCTTGTATTGTATCCCCAAGCTCTTGTGATTATCGATTCCTTCGGCTATAATGCTCAGGTGATGGATTAACATTTCATTTCTGTTATGGATGAAGCTATAGCCGAGACACCTGAAGAACCTGACTAGGCAGAGCCTATTGAGCCAGAGCAGAACCGGGAATTGCGTAGGGGAGTTGGGGAGAGAAGGGCCCCAAAAGGGCTAACTGATTTTGTCCTTTTCTAAACGGCCGAAGCATAAATAAGAGGGAACCTGTAATTAGCGAGGGAATGAAAATTCAGAACAATTTCCTTAATCCAATCTATATTTCTTCTCTTCTCTTAACCTATTCTCTTATTTCAATTGCTCCTATCTGTACAAAACAGATTACCTTTTTATAACTTAGCTTCGGATTCATGTAGGATTGGCTGACATGTCTTGGAACAGCTTGGAAATTTGGTCGTTTGAGATGATGGTTCTCTTGTCTGGTCTTCTTCCGAATCCAAAGCTTGAAACTTCAATTCTGGCAATCAGGTTATAACATTGCATGCAGCTTTAAATTATAATAAAAGATCATTTCATCAATATCATTGACCGATTGTGAGCTCGATGATACCTGCAGCCTTAATACATGTTCGACGATTTATATGATTCCACTTGGGCTCAGTGCTGCAGTTAGGTGAGTTCAAGAATACCATGCAATTCAATTGGTTCTTTTTTTCTTAATTTCCCTAATCTTATGATGTCTTCTGTCTCCTAATCAGCACAAGATCATCCAATGAACTGGGTGTCGGACGGCCTCGAGCGGCTTATCTGGCCGTGTGTGATACGATGTCGATGGTGATGACTGAAGGAATCGTGGTGGGCACTGTCCTAATTTCGGGTAGGAAAATCTGGGGTTATCTCTATAGCCAAGATGAGCAAGTGGTGAAATATGTGGGACAAATGTTGCTACTCATTGCTACCTCGCACTTTATCGATGGCATTCAATCTGTGCTTACAGGTTCGTGCCACTGATAAATACATAGAATTATACACTTCCGGTTCCGGATGGCAACATTTTTATGTTGCAGGGGTTGCTAGGGGATGTGGTTGGCAGAGAATCGGGGCCGTGATTAATCTGGGAGCATACCATCTCATCGGTATCCCTTCTTCGATTATACTGGCTTTCGTTTATCATCTCGGAGGGAAGGTAATACTTTAGTTGCTTTCGAATTCCAGACATGTTAACTAATCAGACTAGTTTTGTCCGAATTCTAATGGTGTTTTTGATTGTTGTTGACAGGGACTGTGGACAGGTCTAATAGTGGCACTTACTGTGCAAGCATCATGTTTAGCCATATTAACTCTAAGAACCAAATGGGAGGAAGAAGTAATTAAAGCTCTCTTTTACCACACAGTAAAGCCATGCGCATATATAATCGAAGAATTTACTTTCACTATTTGCAGGCAAATAAAGCTGTTAACAGGGCAACAAGTTATCGGGGTGCAACGTTATCCTAAAGGGGAAGAGATGAATTGCTGTCATGTATTACTACTACCAAGTTGGTAGAATAGTAAAAGCGTAATTATTCAATGCATAAGCGCTTGTGGAAATTACACCTTAGTTAGAGTTTATAGATTTTATTTAGGGTCTAGTGTTTAGGGGTTTTAATCACGAATTTTGAATTTAGGGAGTGTGGTTAGAATTTAGAGTTTATGGTTAAAAATTAAGCTTTATATAAAACTTAAACCTCTAACCATATTGCTCTAACCTCTAAATCATAAATTCTAAACTCCTACATTTAAACCTATAAACCCTAAAATTAAGGCGTTTGTGAAAAAATTTTTCGTTTCTTGTATATTTTCTCATAGTTACAAATTTTATATGTATTCGGTCCTTTTATGTTTTAAATTTTTAAATCACCACAATATGTTTACACTTTTCAAACGGCCCTAATAATGAGATTGAGTTCTATCATTGTCGACATTTGTCTACTTTTCGTGGTTGACACATTTTTTGGTAAACTATGCTTCTAATGACTTTAAATTTAGGATTTACTTTATTTTAACCATTAAACTATAAAAAATGTTTAATTTTGTTATTTAATTTTTCGAATTGATATTTTTGTCATTAGACTGTTATTTATTAACAGGTATTTTGGTGTTTGACTTATGTTGATGCGGAGGTTAAATTTTTTTATTTTTTTATTAATTTGTGCTAACGTGATATTTTTCCACCTCATCAAATTCTTCAAACTTATAAAAATGTTAAAAATGTTGGGGCATAAGCCCTCTCATGTTGCACTTTACTTTGTCATTGTATATGACAGAATGTAACAACAAAGCTATTTGGTTCTAACATGTTTTTTTTTTAGTATGGTCAAGCAACGTACGCTTAGAAAGAAATTAACATTTATTCACAAAATTTACATAATCCATCTGTCTGAAATCCAAGTGTTTTCTATAAACCAAACAAGCTGAAAGCCTTGTACCAATCCCCTAAACATTTTTTTCCTGGATTCTTTCGCTACACATTATAACCTAATTCGTATTTTGAAACATTTCATTGAACTGAAGAACAGAAGTTGAAGCACCCCAACAGTCGGAAGAAGACGCTGGTTTTGCATCAAACCCCTTAGACCACCAAATCATGCTCTCCTCGGAACCATCGAGTTGAGCCATTTGGGAGTCCTGTAGTGCATAGCCACATGTTTTGCCATCGAGAAACTCATCCACCAGCTCAGCCTTGAAACTCGAAACCGCTTGAACCATTCCATCCTGTGGATAATCTTGCCGAGCAGGCTGGTCGTAGAAATCACCAGCGTTATTCAGGAGAGTAGGATCTTGAAGACTTTGAAGCTGATCAATATGGAATTTGTAAACTTTCCATGGCTTGATTAATGTTAGAACATGGCTTGATCCTCCCGAGTAGTTTCTTCTTCAGTTTGGTGTTCCAGTAGTTTTTTATGTCATTATCTGTTCTTCCAGGCAGCTGAGCTGCGATTATGGACCGCCTAGGAAGAAGAAAAAAACATAATTCGACCGTGAAGTTTTGGTCTTATTCCTCAGACAAGCAAAATGAATGACAGATACTTGCTTCCGATACTCATATAGAGGTTACAGATGATGTTGTCTTCTTCCTCGGAGAATCCGCCATGTTTAATGTTTGGTCTCAAATAATTCAGCCATCTCAGCCTGCAACTCTTCCCACATCTCTTCGGGCCTGTCAATTGTAGCAACCAGTCGATTACTGTATCGTATTGCAAATACAAAGAAATGGGTTTATATATGAAGGGTACCGATTTTGTGAGGAAGAGCAATCCAATTGCCGCTGGTGCCGTGCTGTTCGAGATAAGACTTGAGCTTAGCGTCTTCTTCGGGTGACCGTGGTCCTTTCTTCACGTTGGCTTTGTCGCAGCAAGGAGCTCGACCCATCTTTTTTCCCTTCTTTGTTTCTTTCCTCAAAGCCAAAGGAAAAGCTACTTTGGATGTTGGAAAAAATGGGCTAATGAAAGACCATCATTTATAGGTGATAATTCCTAGGTGACTTTATATAAAAAACGATAATACTACACATTTTATCATACATATTTTTTATGATAAATAAATTAACTCTTAACTGTCTAATTTTACTATAAGAGTCTAAATGTGTGATTTAGACAAAGTAAAATAATCGTGACGGTGACTGTGATGAAAACATCACAAAATTAAGTAGGAATATTATTTCCGTATCGAAAAGAAAAACACAAAATCTTGCGCCTGATTACCTTCATTATTCAACCCTACTTTATCTTATTAGGGATTTAGCAGGGATAGAATTACATGTTCTTTGGGAGGGACCCTTGCCTTAACGAGGGAATTTTTTTTTACCTGTGTTTGTTATATATTAAAAAAATAGATAAATTATAAATTTGTCCTCACCTTTTAATATTTATATTTTGCATTTCAACCCTAAAATTTAACTTTATCCTTAGATTGAGTGAGGTCTTATTTTATATTTATTTTTTTCTTGCTTTTTTGATTAGTTTGCTGATCTATATAATTAATCTAAGCATGCAACTAGATAAGGCATACCCGACTTTTCTTTTTCTTTTGCATTTTAAACTCATGAGCTTAGAGTATTATTATACATGTGAATTAATTTAAAGCACATGTATCGATGTTTTGACGTCATATTGTTAGTTTTAATATTATATTAATTTATGGTTACGTAATTTTCAGAGAGGAAGTTTCTGGGAATGAGAGGTAGTAAGTAGTACGTTGAAATACGTGGTCAAATGGTATATTCTGAGTTCATACCTTTATTAAGCTACGTATCTTGGAAACGTATTTCTTCAATGGCCTACGTTTAGATATTTCTGGGAACAATAATGTATATATATATATATATATATGTTTAATTTTATTCATCCATTCCACTCATCCAATGACTATAAATTAATGTCAAATTAAATAAGTTTTACACAATGTAAGCAGATCTTAACCCTATATATATGGGATGAGATCCACTTACATATAGCCATTGGATGAGTGGAATGGATGGATGAGATGAAAAGTTAAAAATAATGGGATTTTTAAGGAGAAAAAATAGGAGTGTTTAATCTCATCCATCCATTATACTCATATAATGGTCATGGATTAGTGTAAAACTAAATGAGTTTTGCACCATGTAAGTTGATCTCATCTCATATATATATATATAAGAATAAATAAAAGATTTTATGTTAAAGGTACGAAAACGTTTGGAATTTAAAGGATGCAAAATTATAAATTTATAAGAGTTTGAAATTAGATGATAAAAGAGATTCACTAATTGGCCTAGTGACTAAGGATGTTCATATTACCCCATCTTGTATGGGTTCGAATTCTGGTATGAGAATATAATACATCTCTATTTAATAAAAAAATAATAATAAACGATTATTCTTGAGATTAACAACAAACATAAATAAAAGTCAGAGAGATTGTTAATTAAAATAGTAGAAACAAGTTGAGAATGATGCATGCGATTTGTAATTTGTGGACTTTCTATATTTCATACGGTATTACATAACTAATCCATCTCTTTAGCCTTGAACAAGACACTCTATATGACTTCTTAAACACTATGCATAATTAGCGACATGCTTGACTGAATTAATCAAACATGGCATTATTTTCCAACTTAGCAACAATTGTCAACTCTTTGTTGATGTCTTTCTTCTTAAAAATATTGCCAGTATCTCGTGACTGATAAACGTATAAACCTTTTTTAAAAAATATTGTTGAGAAATAGGTATAAAGATAAAAAATGCCCCTAACGTTTGATTGAATAGTCTTTTTGGTCTTTATTCTTTTTTGAACCAATTTAATCCCAACATTTTATTTTGGGTCAAAATAACCCATTTGCGAATGAAAACTGTTAGCCAACTGACGATAAACAACTTGAAATGACTTAATAGAATGACACGTAAGATTTTTTTTTATATTTTATACAATTTTATAAAAAAAAATTTTGAGTGTTGTGTCAATACGTAAAATCAGCATATTTGTCTATATAACACTGCTATCGCGGCGTGCACTGTCATGTAAGTTTGTCACGTCATTTCAAGCTGTTTATCGTCAGTTGACTAACAATTTTTATCCGTAAATGGGTCATTTTAACCCAAAATAAAATGTTGGGAGATTAAATTGGTTAAAAAAGAATAGGGACTAAAATAACTATTCAGCCAAACGTTAGGACATTTTTTGACATTATGTTTAAGAAATACAATCACAAGCTTAGAACGTCAATCGTAAGACGGATTTGAAAGATAAAAATATATCGCATCTTTTATTTCATTTGTTTTCATATTTTTCTGTTGTTTTCTTCTCTTGTTACTTACCTAGAGACCATGCGTGTTGGCATTTCAATGGGAATGTCTATAGGATTGCATCACACTTGTTTGAAAGGAATAACCAACATAAGATGAATTCTCAATAGTGGGTGAATAAAAGTATGAAAGAAGAAAACCACTCATCAATTCCTCGACAATACTAAAAAGAATGTTCGACTCTAGCAAACATGATATGGACTTAAAAATCTATGTATTAAACTAACAACCATTTAGTTTAATGGGATAAAATATTAATATTAGAGATTTAAATTTTGATGTTGTAAATAAAATAAATTGGGTTGAGAGAATCATCCTCAGAACAGGTCTCTGCAATATCCAGATTAGCCAATCAATTAATTGTAAGCTTAAATGAAAAATAGGTGCCCAAAGTATATTTTTTTTAACTTTAGGTGCCTAAAGTATTTTTTTTGTAGAAATAGGTGCCCAAAGTTTTAAAAGTTGCAATTTTAGGTTCCTGACCGTTAATGGGTGTTAAAATTTTTTTAACCAATCAATGCTTGACTTGTGGCACTAATTTGATTTTTTTTAATTTTTTTAAAGAAAGACACCCAAATATTTCAATTTTTCACAAATTCTCAAATTTCTACAAAACACTCACCAAATCCCTAAAATCTCTCAATCTCAAACCCAAACCCCCAAATTGTCGTCGCTTCCGTTGTCGATCGCCGTCCCTAAGCTTATCCCTTTGATCGCCGAACATAATCAGTCGTTTCTCTCATCATGACGTCGTCGAAAACGATGAACGGCGTAACAACCGAACGTCGATTTCGCGTTTGACTTTTGGCTGTCACACCGTTCATCGTTTCTGGTGGCGTCGTAATAAAAAAAACTACCGGTTAGGTCTGACGATAAAAAAGGTAGGCTTAGGGACGACGTAAGCGGCGGAAATTTGGGGGTTTAGGTTTGAGAGATTTTAGGAATTTGAAAATTGTTTTGTAAAAATTTTGAGAATTTATGAAAAATTGAAAAATAAAATTGTTTCAAGTTTTTTTAATTTAAAAAAATAAGCATGTCACGTGTTAAGCATTGGTTGTTTAACTTTTTTAACACCCTTTAACGGTCAGACACCTAAAAGTGTAACTGTTGAAATTTCATGCATCTAAAATTATAACGGTTAAAACTTTGAGCACCTATTTTTACAAAAAATATTTTAGGCACCTAAAGTTCAAAAATTGTATATTTTAGGCACCTTTATTTCATTTAAGCTTTAATTGTATAGTAGTGATTGGTTGTAACAATAATAATGTCAACAAAATTAACCTTTAATCAACTAACTATCGATTAATTTAGTGTAATGAAACGATAAATCCTATAAATAAAGTAGTGTGATACTTATAATAGAACTTTATAATGCTCGATTCATATTGGTCATAAAATTAATTAAATATAAAGGGTTATAAAAATAAAACTTAAGCAATAATATAATGAAACGTGTATTTTTTAGAAGTCGATGGCACATGAAAACATTGACTTGAAAGCTAAAAGGAACAGACTTTTGTTTTCTTAGCCGCGTGTTAGGTAGGTGAGAAAAACATGTGATAGCGGGAAAGGAAGGATTTGTAGAGAGAAAAGGGACAAAGGAGTTGGAGAAGATGAAGTCACACATTTTGACTTTTGCCAACTATTCCCATTTATTATAAACATTAAAATTTTATTAAAAGAATTTAAATTTGAAAACAATGATATTATTGAAATGAATAATTATGATTTTTAAATATAAAATTATAAATATATATTTATTTATCTTTTCATTGATTTTTAAAATTATTGGAGCATAAGATATTTTGATGCATACAATTTATTAATTTTTAACAATGTGTCGTGAGATTAACAGCATGACACACGCGGAAGCCAAGGCAGGGGTAACATAACTCGATGATTTTTTAGTTCTCTTATGAGATGATTTTTACTGTTATGTTATATGACGATGCTACTGCTAGGGGGCATTTGATGATTGCTGAATATGCTGAATTATGGTCGTAAGGGTTGGGTGGATACAAATGCGGAGTACATGGTTGTGTTGGTTGTTGGATGGTGCTTGGTTATGGCTGTATGTCTTGTTGAAATTGTTGGGCATTAGGCGAGTTATGAGTAGTTGGAATTGAGTTTGAGTTGCGGTTGGATGCATGATAGCTGATATGGTTAGGCTTGGCCCCTCCTAGAGTGGAGCTGTTCGTATGGCTTGTTCTCCATGGGCGTATTCCGGTCAAAACGAAACTTTTAAAATGAGGTATTTTTGCAGTTCAGAGTTCTTCCTGCACCCTCTATGGTAAGTGCCCAAAAACTGTGGCTCATCTCCTATTTTCTTGTAACGTTGCATAACGTTTTTGAATTCGTTTCTTCTCTCTCTGGGGTATCTCATCTGTCTTGCCAGAAGACCCTTCTTCATTTTGCTTTTCTTGGTACAATGCTTGCCGGAAAACAGCCAACTCGGAGATGTAGGCTCTAGTTCTGTTCGTAGTAATTTGGACATTTTGGTTGTTTAGAAATGACATCACCTTCGGGGGGTAAAAGCTTGGATGTAAACCAAATATTCTTTATCTCAAAGTGCCGCCTTGCCTTCGGAGCCAGATGAATGATTAGGTGGGCACAGGCTCACTTTAAACTTTTTCAAAGTTTACACATATAATTTTAATTTTTTTTTATAAATTAGTCATTAAATTTTATAATTTATGCACACCCTAAAATTGTAAATTTTTACAACTTTTGCTCACACTCAAAAATTTTTTTGAATCCGCCGCCGCTTGCCTCATGGTTCACTTCGAAGTTCCCTAATTGCAACTTCTCCTCGGACGAGATTATGGAAATAATTAAGTTTATATTTAAATTTCAAGCTTATTTAGATTGGGTTTTATATGAAGATTGAGTATTCCGCTATTGGAAAATTAATCTTCCATTTCATCCCAACTTGATGGATATTTTTGCAGTGAAGAGTTATTAATTTTTTTACTTTATGATTTTGGGCGTTTTTATTTTATTTCACGAACAATGTCAAAAACTTCAACTGTTTACCTATAATTTTGATTTTTCAGTAAAATTTAGAATGCTATACGCAACCGATGTTATTTTAGATTCATCTTCAGTAATTTAGATTTTGGTTATCTGTTGGTGCTTTAATCAATCTTTTTAATATATTACGGTATAGAAAATAAAAATGTAAAGGACCTCTTCCATATTTAAACCAATTTTAAATTTTGTCTACGATAAGGAGGAGGATCGAGCCAAATTCTCCTACTTAGCTGGAATACCTTACCCTCCAATTTTCAAACACTTCACTTCCTGTTCTGCTTCCCTCTCACTCTATTCCGCCATGCTCCTCCGCCGCCGTCTCCTCCTTCTCCACCACAACCACCGCCAATCCAAACCATGCTCCACTCTCACCGTCCCACTGTCCCACCCAACTTACACCATCTGGTCCTCCAACACCTCCCTTGGCAAAACCTAGTTTCCACCGGCATTTCCTCCTCCTCCTTCCTCTCCCCTTCCTCTTCCAACACCAAAAAATTTCTCTACCTCAAACCTCTCCAAACAGGCTTCCCCTCCGACTCCCGCTTTCTCTTCCAAAAATTATCTTCTCTTTCTCTCCGCCGCAATCTCCCCCTGTTTTCCTCCCATTCCGTACTCCTCTCTTCCCTCCCAGCTGCCAAATCATTTAAACCGAACAATTTATCTCTTAACGAGTCACAGGAGATGTTTCAACTGGGGTTTTATGAGGAGAGGAAGGTTTTGGAGGAAGGAAAGGTAGCGCCAGAGCTTGTTTCCGAGACGCTGTACGCTTGGGAGGGCGCACTGTCTCCCCATTTGGATGCGGAAAGGGAGGGTGGAGCAGTGGGGGATTCTGAGTTGATTAAGAAAGTGAAGAGACTTTTGGAGGAAGGATTGTTGGAAGATAGTGTTGAGAGGGGAAAGTTGGACGGCTTTTTGTTTGGTCGAGACGGCCGGTGGGGTTGCCAGTCCTGGAGCCTCAGGGACGCTTCAATGCGATCTGTATCGGTACCTAGTTTATTCTTCTCTAATGTTTTGTCAATTTGAAAATAATCGTTGGCGGATTTATATTAAGAATAATCTGCCGAAAGTAGTAATCCTCGTTGATTGCAAATGTTAATCTTTTATGTCTTGTTGGAAAATTGGATCATATTTATTGATTCATGGCTTTAAATGTAAACTTTTTTATGCCCATCGCTTATCCTCATCCATTTGTTGTTAAATGTGTAATCAGGCCCTTACGCTTTCCTGGTGTTCTTGTTGGAGATGGCCGGTTGGGTGGTATATCTGGAACTATTTCAACTTACGAGACTTTGAAACTACGAGGTTATGATGTTGTTGCTATCGTTATCGAAGATCATGGCCTTGCAAATGAAATACCATTGATGTCATACTTGCGTACTAGGTAGTTAAGTTCTTTATCAGTTTTTCTTTTTGTCTTCATTGGGACCTCAAATTTGATCCTTTGCCAGTTCTCTTGCCCACCACTAGTAGTCAAAAGTTCTGAGGCACTATCAGATTTGGTCATGCTATGTAATTTGTAAATGTAATGGGTTGTTAACTTCTTATTTTGTTATTTCTTTCTAGGGTGCCTGTGTTTGTGCTGCCACCCATTCCGCAAGATCCATCAAATGACCTAATGGAATGGTTTGATGAATCTTGCAATGTGTTTAATTCTTTGAAAGACACAATGCTGGAAGCTTATTTAGCAAGAATACGGAGACTTAATGAGATGCCGAGAAGAGCTGGAGATGTTTTCTGGTGGCCATTTACTCAGCACAAACTTGTACCACCTTCTACTGTTACAGTCATTGATTCACGCTGTGGTGAAAACTTTTCAGTGTATAAGGTTTGTGCATTTCATATGATATATAACACTGCCGGTATCCAGACTCACTTATGTTTTCTGCTTTATACTTTACTTTTACAATTCTGCATACAAGTTCCTTTTGCCTTTCTTTCTAAAGTTAATTGTCAGGTTCTGACGTAAAATTTAAATCCTTGCTTTTATTTCTACATTAAATAACAGGTTCAGAACAAAGAGTACATAACTCAACAATTTGATGCATGTGCTAGTTGGTGGACTCAAGGACCTGATGCAACTTTACAGGTCATCTTTATGTTTTCTTTTCTCCTCTACGCCTCTCTTTTTCTCTGATGGTGTATTTTGTCCCTTACTCTAGTAGCTCTCATTTTTCCTAATGTCGAGGCCTCTGTTAAACATTTTGAACTGATTTTTTGCTTAGAAAATAAACATTTTGTTTCTTAACATGTGGGTGATTTTTTGTTTAGATGCCCTCACATAAATTGTAGAATGCTAAAAAAGTAGGCAAAAATGACCGTTGAAGTGAATTGAAAAACTCATATCAGTTTATGCATATTTAATACTTAAAGGTTGTTATCAGCACAGAGGATATGATCTTTCAAGAATCCTCCAATTACATGGTGACACATACTTGTATTCAACACGTTAATTTTCTGTTTAGATGCCCTCACATATTCATCTCAGTACATAGAATGCTTAAAAGTAGGCATCATGTATGGAGATATGATCATTGAAGTGACTTGAAAAACTCATATTTGACATATCCATATTTAATACTTAAAGCTTGTTATCAGCATTTTCTGTTGATACGGGGATATTATCTTTCAAGAATCCTCCAATTACATGGAAAAACTTAGAAAGATTGAACACACCTGTGCTAGACACATACTTGTATTCAACATTCTGAGTTTAAGTAGCATAACTTAATTCTTTAATGAGGTGTAATTTACTTATCTACTTTGCTTTCAGTTTTCTGAAAAGTTTCTTTAATGCGGTAATTCTTTTAGGTTGTTTCAGACTGAACTTGCAAGAGATATGGGTTATGCTGCTGCAAGATTTGGGCATGTAATGTTCCCTGAGAATGTTTATGAGTCAGCTCTAGAATGTGCAGAGCTTTTGTTTGATGGTGTGGGGAAAGGTGCATATTCTGTTTCTCCTTAGATATACATTGGCTTTGGTTCTCTTATCTCATAACTTTTTGGTTGATCTGAGAACATTGCTTATTGCTTTCCACATTTTCTCTTTGAAAAGTGAATAAAATGAAGGAAAAAAGCTGTTGGTAACCGTGTATATATATATATATATAAATGGCAGTAAAGAGCCCAGTTTTGTTAATTTCTTTTCTTTGGTTTGATTAAGGTATGAGAATTTGGTCCATGGATGATTTATACCTCTTTAATCATGTTTGAATGTTAGTTTTTTTTTATTGCAATAAATTTATAGGAGTTAGGATTCTTTTCTGTAGGTTGGGCCACTCGGGTATACTTTTCAGATAATGGTTCTACAGCAATTGAAATTGCTCTGAAGATGGCATTTCGAAAATTTTCTTCTGACCATGGAATTTTTCCAGAGCTATTGGAGAATAACCCTGCTGAAAGTTGTCACGAGCTTATGGTGGGCCTTTTCTATCTTTTAGTGCCTTGTCTATATGTATTTCTTGCATTTTTCCAATAGCTAATGTTATGTAGAGTGGAACAATATTTTATCCTTCTGAATATAATATTAGTGCATGTCTGGACTCTAGAGCATTCTACCCCTTCTCTCAAGTACTGTCTTTTTGCATGGATGTGGATGTCCACAGGGTATGTGTCCATGCACAAGTTTATGCATCTGGTCTGTATCTGTTGCATGCATGTGTCATATAATATATATTGCCTACATTTATGTCTTTCCATGTGGGGCTATTTATGCATTCTTGTGTGTATTATCAAATTATCAATTGATAAACTCAATGGCAGAAGCATCTGAGCAACAAGCAGACTCGGGGGTTTCTGTTAGGAGCAGTTCTTTATCTTTTCTAAGTGCTTCATATAGCTTGGTGGAAATTCTTTTGGAATTAGCTACTTTTTGTAGATATATGTAAAATAAAGCTTTCTACCTCATGGAGTCGGTTATATGGATCATATTATATTGCTGTGCTCTATTTAGCAGTAAATCAAGGTTTTTGTGGGTTGGGGTTTCAGGCATATTTTCTATTCTCCTGTTGACATGGGTCCCCCCCCCCCCCATTAAATCACATCTTTTTACATGTAAAAGTACATTCTTTTCCTTTTGCAGAAATAGTAACTGAAATGGCCTCTTTATTTCAGGTCCTAGCTCTTAAGGGATCTTATCATGGTGATACTTTAGGTGCAATGGAAGCACAGGCACCATCGTCTTATACTGGATTCCTGCAGCAGCCATGGTATGGATTTTTTTCTTTTCTTTTGTAAAAGTATGTTTGACATAGTTTTTCATATTTATGGGTATTCTGTCATGGATGCATTGTTCTTTAAATTATTTCCACTGCGTGGATATTTAATTTTTCCTCAGATTGTGGACTTGAAGTATTGTATTTTGATAAGTGGCGCAGGGGAATTCATCTTAATACAGGGTTATTTGAATGCAAAGTCACATTTAGGATATTCCTTGTTTCGTATGATGTGTGGATTTTTGGAATTACTTCTTATTACCTTAGCTAGGAATAAGGTGAGATTAGTTGGTAAGAGAGTCGCACTATGTTTTAATAACTGCCTAGTTAAAACTACTCCCACTCCCATACACTCTCAGACATTGTTAGCTAGTAATAATATGCTTAAAGCTTGAATGCACGGTCTATCTTAATCTTTTCTGTTTGTGGCAAGACTAGGCAGAAAAGTCCACTTATTTTCTGTGTGTATATGCATGTCTGACTTCCAGCTCTTTTCATGCTTTAAAAGCGTCACTTTAGTTACTTGAAAGAACTTGAATCTCAGTAGAAAATATTATATATTTCATATGCAATAGAATTATGGCCATTTAAGAAGTAATATTCTTAATTCAACAGGTATACAGGAAGAGGGCTTTTTCTAGACCCTCCAACTGTGTTTATGCACAATGGCAAATGGACCCTTTCACTTCCTGAAGTGTTTCATTCTGGAAATATTGAACCGGAAGATATTAGTAAGTGGACTTGGTCTCTTACACCCCTCTCTCTTCTCTTACCTAAAAAAGAGGTGGGACTGGGAGGTATTGAGTTATCAATAGCTTTAAGGTATTATTTTCTAAAATAGATTGTGGTTGTGGCAGCTTTCAGGTCTCGTGATGAAATATTCCTTAAGAGCAGGGACAAATCAAATCTTGCTGGCTTGTATTCATCGTATGTTTCTCAGCAATTATCTCAGTATTCAACATTATCTGGGACTAAGCAAATAGGAGCCTTAATTATGGAACCAGGCAAGAAATATATTTCTTTAATTTTACTATTTGACATTTTTTTTATTGTTGTTTGACTAGGTTTTATTTTCTCATCAGTTAGAACCAGGCAAGAAATATATTTCTTTTCTTTCTACTTGAAAGCTTCTTTTCCATTTCCATTTGCTTATATCAACTTTGAATTGCTCCTAACACAATTGCTAAATTGTATATACAATGGTTGTTTTCTCCCTGGATTATGTTTTATTCTGACATATAGCACAGGTTGTTCTTATAAGCTGAGATATGATTCAGAGTTATTATCTAATCTTACGTGTGCCATAATTTTCTATTTATCTGATGTTTAACCTCTCACATTGGATGGATTATTCTGTAGTTATTCAAGGTGCTGGAGGAATGCACATGGTTGATCCACTTTTCCAGAGGATGCTTGTAAGTGAGTGTCGGCACTCTAGAATTCCAGTAATCTTTGATGAGGTCTTTACAGGTTTCTGGCGATTAGGAGTGGAGGTTTGATGCTTTTAATTTTTTGTTTTTTTTTGTTTTGTTTTTTATTGGAAAAATAATGTTGCTGAGACTTATTGGAAGTTTATTAATCTTTATTTCATGGCAGGCTGCAGCAGAACTGCTTGGTTGTGTACCAGATATAGCTTGCTTTGCGAAGCTCATGACGGGGGGCATCATCCCTCTAGCTGCCACACTAGCAACTGATGCTGTTTTCAATTCATTTACTGGAGATTCAAAGGTGTTATATGGTTATTCATTGTCTTTGGGTATTTTCACTTCAATGTTAAACCTAGTATCCAAATAATTATGCTTTGTCTTACTCCATCATTACTTTGAAATAACAAAACAAGAGAACAATAGCCTAACAAATGGTTCAGTCTGATTTGGGTGCTGTTTATTCAGGATCTAGCATTTAACTAGGAGCTGAAAATGCAGAGACATTTATAAAGACTGCATTTCAGGGGAAAATTAATGCATGTCAATAAAAACTCAAAGGAGGGTTCATGATATTTCTAGTTTTCAAAAGGTTCATTGAAGAACTGGTCGAGAAAGTTGAATATTTAAAACTTGCTTTGTTTACTGTGTGGATCAAAGCACCCAAGGAAGTGAACCTAGTGGTGATCACTTGGTCAAAACTAATTTTTGTATTTGGAGTGGCAGAGGTATCTTTTATAGAATTGTTCAAATTAAAGAATTAAGTTTAGAATAATGAAAGCCTAAAGTTGTACATTTGGCAAGAGCATATCCTTTCAGATTGTATTTCTTCGTTCAATATTAGCCTGAAGAGCTGTATGTGGGACTGTGGATTCAAAGCTGATTTGAATTTGATTCTTATCAGTTTTATTTGGAATTTTTATGCTTAGCGAATTCAGATTGTTTCTGGTGGGATAAATACTAATTATTTTGTAAGTCATCTGCATTCATCCATCATTCTTCTTATTATTTGCATTATGTTGATAGTCTAAATAAATCTTTAACACATATGTTGCTTTGTTGGTTTCAGCTTAAGGCTCTTTTGCATGGACACTCGTATTCTGCACATGCAATGGGGTGCACAGCAGCTGCTAAATCTATTAAATGGTTCAAAGATCCAATTACAAACCTTAACATCAGATCTGAAAAATCTCAGAAAATTTTGCTTAGGGAGGTATGTTAAATTTTTTTTTTCCCCTTTTCACCTTTTACAAGTTCAGTTTCTATACCTTTCTATATTCTAAGATGGATACCTGAGGTGAAAAACTTTCTAACATTGTAGAACATTATTCCATCCTCTTATGGTTGGCAATTCCTGGTATTATCTTTTAGCTTTTAAAGACATTTTTTTCCCTAAGAAACAAGAAGAATGCACATCAATGCAGTTAAGCTAAACTAAAAATCAAGAAAAAACATGCAGATGTTCATAAAAATAAAGTTTATAGCAATGGCTTTTTTCCCGAGTGCACATCATGAAAATATGGAGACATTTTTAATCATATGCTCTCACACTTCCGCTCAAATTGTTGCAGTTATGGGATGCTGAACTTGTGCAACAGATCTCATTGCATCCTTCTGTATCAAGGGTGGTTGGACTAGGAACTCTTTTTGCGCTAGAACTACAACCAGATGGATCTGATGCTGGGTATATTTTCTTTGAACTTCTTTTTTGTCTCGTTTAATTCTCTGGAACCCACAATCCTACTTGCCTAGCTTGTAGTTCTTTAAAACTGGCAATTTGCTCCGTCAAATGCTTCAAAATTCGAACGATCAGAAGCTAGATGTTTACAAATGCAGAATTGTTTCCTTGAAAGGCAATAGCTAATCCATGTTGTTCATAATACTCCAATCTCATTTGCGTACTGCGAATAGCAGTATAAGACAGAAAAGAAACTTGCAATTGGCAACCGGCAATAGTCCAAAACTCATTTCCTAGTAAATGAAACCCTCCTGGAAATTTAGGACATTGATGATTGAGTTTGTGGTTGGCCTAAAATTATGCCCAAAACAGGCAGAACTCCGACTGTGCATTCCGGCCCAGTTGAGCCTTTGGACCTAACTTGAGTTCGATTCCGGGCTCTATACATGAACTAACAGTGTGCTAATCCCTTTTCTTTTTTCCTTTTCAACAGGTATGCATCTCTATATGCAAGATCTCTGGTTCAGATGCTCGGGGAAGACGGTATCTACTGCAGACCTTTGGGAAATGTGATTTATCTCATGTGTGGTCCTTGCACATCCCCTGAAATCTGCACCCAACAACTCCATAAACTCTACATAAAGCTTGAAGTCAAACGAGAGATGAAAATCAATTAACTGGGATCCGAACTTCTCTCCATTTTCTCCCATGCTATAAGCCTATATGCAGGTATTTTCTGATTATGATTCCCAAATCAAAAACTTTCTTCTCTAAACTTGGAAAAGCCATTTTGGGTTGTTAGATAAATTAAGTCGCACATTCAGTTGATATTATTAATATTAATTTGATATTTATGCTATCCACGTTCATTTGAGCCTTATAAAAGCCAGTTTGTGTTAGATAAATTTGTTTATCATTGCAAGTCTGGCAAGTAGAGTCGGACAAAGCTCTTTTCAAGAAAAGACGAGTGGCGTGCAGAAACCAGCTAAGCTCAATAATTGTGGCTTTTTAGATTCTTAATTTATCCTCTAAATTGTACCCTTTATTCCACATTGATATTTAACTCTTTTTTATCCACTTTTATAGTCAAATATCATTCCATTTTAATTTAGTTTAAAAAAAAACATCAGCCACGCTTCAGGAAAAAAAATAGTGCCCGGTAATAAGAACATGATATGCGACATCATAACTAATTTTAGCAAGGATAAATTATGTAACTAAATTATCATCTATTGTGAACCCAACAAATAGTTCTAGTGAAAAACGGGTGATTTTTATTCTAAATCTGAGTTTATGACTTTATTTGTAAGGTATATGTGTATTGTCAAATAATTAAAAATATGTATGAATATATATTATCGTGTAATTATTTTTTTCTATTAAAAAAATAATCATCTATTGTGATGATTAAAAAGCCCCTTTGTACTTCGTCGCCCTCGTTTCGCCGTTGGTTATACTTTTCAATCAAAGCCATCGTTGGTTCGACCATCTTCTCCTCAATCAATGGTTGAATTCTCTAAAAAAAATCTCAATAATGTAAAACTTCACACCAAAACTCAGTAAGGGATAACCTGATCTTTGTTTGTAACCCTAAAAATTGAGAATTACCCATTTTATACATTCTCTGTTTCTTAGCAACGCGGTCATTGTTATCAACGTTTAAATTGAAGGTTTAACTATCGAACAAGTGCTCAAGCTATTTTTTTCAATTAGGTGTTTAAATTATTTTTTGAGCCAAATATGTGTCTTTATTTCGTGACCTATTTTAAAGTTCTTTGTTAATTTTCATCGTTAAAAGACATATGTCATCTTTTAAAAATTTTAAAGTTATATTATAAATAAATAAAATTACTTAATTTTTAGAAAAACCTCTAAGTTTTTTTGATTTTACAAAATAACCCTAAAATTCGTAACTTCCCAATATTTAAATCCTGATTTGGGTAGATTTTGCCACGTGCTTCATTTCGTTGCTAGCAATGCGGCCAATGCCCAGCGAGAGTGATCAAATTTAGGGTTTAGAGAATTAGGGACTATTTTGGAAATATTTGAAAATTTTAAGATATAATTTTTATTTTGTTTCATTAATTTTATTTATTTTTAATATAATTTTAGAATTTTCAGGAGATGACACGTGTCTTTTAACGATGAGAATTAACAGAGAATCTTATATGAGTCACGAAAAAAAACGTTAACACATATTTAGCCCAAAAAATAATTTAAACACAAAAAAAATATAATTTAAGCACATATTTAGGTATGAAGCTTTAATCTAACTTTATTGTCAAAAATAGCATCATCAATGACCTCAACGCCGCTGCCACTAGGAAAGAGAGTCAACCATTAAAGGTGCGCTGGTGATGGTGGATAAATATTTTTTCACCGTCCATGTAATATCTTTTGAACATACCGCATATGCAATTTTTTATTGGAAAAACTACATAGTTGGTTACTTAATTAATTTTTGTGTCAAAATCATCTCTTCTGTTAAATATTTTTATTTTAGTCCTCCACTATTAAAAATTTAACGGAATTACTGACTTGATATTTTATTTTCAGTCACCTAATTATTACATTTTTTCCTGTTTTGGTTCCCTTTTGATTAGTAGAATAAAAAATATTATACTATATCATTAAGTTTGACGGGAGGAACAAAAAATGCTATAAAAATGTCAAATCAATAATTCTGTTAGGTTTTTAATGGAGGAGACTAAAATAAAAAAGTATTTAATGAGAAAAACAATTTTGATGAAAAAATTGATTGGGTGACTAAAACAAGAAAATGGTGATAATTGGGTGACCATCCTCGTAGTTAACCCTTTTTATTTTAGAATTAATTTTGTCAAAAATTACACTTTTTACCTTCAGTTATTTAAGTAACTATTTTATTTCTAATTTATTATAAATTCATACTAGTTATGTCATCATAATTTATAATAATCGGACCAATACTAGTATACTACCATATCTTATATTTTGAACGAATCAGCAATTGACGTGTCATACCAAAACCATTTTAATATCGGCTCAATAATTATTAGTACATAAAAATATATATCTAAAATGACGTGGTTGACTCATCCGACAGACATCCAATCTGCTACGAAAAATAATCCACTGCATCACGATCCACCCGAAGAATCGTTTTCACCAATCCATCGAATGAATCCACCTCTAAAATCTAGGGGCGAAGAAAATTCAATTCGAAAAAATAAAATTTTCGACTCTCTTTAAGGGAAAAATTTTGACTTGTTTTGACTCGACTCAAAATAATATAAATTTGATTGGACTCAAAAAATTTAAAATAAAGTTTAAGTTGTAAAATAGAAATTCGAATAACTCAAAAATTTTAATAATTATTAGATTGATTTTTAAGTTCAAGTTAAGTTTAAAAATATGACACATATGAAAAAATATAATAAAATATATATGCATATCTTATATGATTAGTGAATGCCGTTTAAATTAGAATTAAAGTGTACTATAACATGATAAATAGTTACAATTTAATTTATATAAAAACTCGAAAACTTGATTGAAATTTTATAAACTCGACTCGAATAAAAAAATTCAAATAAAATTTAAGTTATAAAATATGACGCGTCAACTTAAATAATTAAATTTTTTTTTATTCGACTCGGCGAAGACTCACCCCGCTAAAAACCATCAACAACTGCCCTCGCCGTTGTATACCCCTAAAGCATCATCCTACTACCGTGAACCATGTCGTAGCAGATTATTCCCCAAACCACTTTTGTCTGCTAACAAAGAGTGGTGTGCAATTGTACTAAAACAACAAGTCCAAAATCAAATGCAGCTTTTACTTTACTTCATTCATGGTGGTATTGTCGAAAACTGCAAAAAATAATTCTCTTGGATTTTCCTTTCCCTAAACTCACCTCTTCAAACGCTTTGTGGCTATCCACTTTCTATTCATCACTTCTTTGAATCTTTGTTTATCAATTGTTCGATTGAAATTTGAGACCGGACCCGACTGTTGAGTAAGAACCTAATTTTTCTGATTAATTTTTCCTTTTTTCTGTTTAGAAGGGTGATAAGGATTTTGAGTGGTGTGGATTTGAATTTTTCATTTTGAATCAGTGATTTTGAAGAGTGTTGATTTTGTTATGATTGCAGATCTGGGGAAAAAATTTGAGGTTTTCGATTTTGTGCTCTCAAAATGCAAGGAAAACCGCGGTACATGACGAGGAGTAATAGTATTGCTAGAGGGAAGAGGAGTTTGGAAGGAGATGAGGACCAGGAGCCTGAGCGAAAGCGTCCTGCTTTAGCTAGGTATTTTCTTCTGTTTTTCCCCCTCTTTTTGTACGTGTAAGTAGTACTTTGCTAGCTTGGTTTTGTGTGTATTCTAGTTTTTGCCATTTTTTTTATGCAAAAAGCGCGTTTGGATGTGAAAAAAAAAATATTTTTGAATAATTAAAAATAAAAAAATTGTTTTCAATTATGTTAATTTTAATAACACTTTTGTTTATTTTGTTGTCATTTATGATCTTGTTGCAAGTTTCTAGGTTGCAAAATGCTAGTAGTAAAAGCATTAATCAATCAGGGCAATTGGCGAAATCAAATAAAATGTTTTTTTTTATTATGACTAGTGATTTTTTCTGTCATTTGATTCTCTGGCACACTGGGGGAGTTTAAAATTTTAATATCATGGTTAAGAAATGATGGGGGTCTTCTCTCTCTATATGGCCTAGTGTTTTTCTCAAAAAATTACATTTATATGTCTTGCAGTGTAATTGTAGAAGCTCTTAAGATGGACAGCTTGCAGAAACTCTGCTCCTCTTTGGAACCCATTCTTCGTAGAGTTGTAAGACCTATTTCCTACTCTTTGCAATCAATACTCTTGTTGTGGAGGATTTCAGGATTTGATGGGAGTCCATGTGTGATCAATGCATCTGCTTTTCTTTTTTTACTCTTTTGATCTAGGGTTGGTTAGTGCAATTTTCCTATAGTCAAGATCAAGAATAAAGATACACTGCATTAAATGGAATGACAATGTTCTTGAGAAGCATTGTTCTTCTGCTGATTGGAGTTTTAATTCTGAATTGGAGAGCCTTACATGTATTTTGGATACAGGCTTACACATTGGCATGCATCTATTGTGCCTTTATACACAGTTATCTGTTTATTTACACAAAGTCACAAACAATTCTTTTTTAAAATGCATGTCAATCAGCATTCTTCAAGTTTTCAGTTTCTTATGGGACTAGTGTTAATCTTGTACATTTCTCTGGTTATGTGAGGAATGCTTATTGTCTTGTGTAACTTGTTCATTTAAAATTTGACCTTTTTTTTTTTCTCTAATTAATCATTCATTCACGCACAGGTGCCCAATGCCTATCTTTTGAGGGTGATTATGTTTTTCTAGGGTGTTTTTATCCTGGACACTCATGGAAAAGGGTATGTGTGGTGCATGTGTGCTCTGCATCCATGTAACACAGATGCTTCCAGTTTCTGCTGAAATTTTGTTGGATAACATTTAAATGAGCTTTTTGTGCATTGCATTTATGACCAATTTAGAATCTTAAGTTTAGTGCAATTTGAAGAAAATATATTGTGTATTCTGTTTTTTTCCCATTGGGTTATGTTATTATCCTCATGTCTCTCATTATGTCTATGATTGATGCTTTGCAGGTAAGTGAAGAGGTGGAAAGAGCTTTGGCAAAATTAGCCCCCCCTAGACTTGATGGAAGGTAATGAATTAACGTCTGGTCATATATGGTTTAATTATTTTGTTGTCCTTGCTTTGTAGGGTTACATTGATTAATTAACTGCTTAATTTTGGATGAACTTGATCATTATTAATGCATGGATACGTACTTGATGAAAGCCATACAATATGCTTGGTTTTACAATAACTTCTATTGGTCTTTGGCTGGTTGATTGGTATTCTACTTTCTTGAATAAGCTTGATCTTTCTACAAGAAACCTAGTGGAATTAGGTGTAGTTTGTTTTCTTTTTGTTGTTTTTCCTTTACAAAGAACCAGCTTTTCTTTAGCATCAATTTCAAGTATTCTCTACTCAAATCTTTTAGTTTTGTTATGTGGAGAATCTTCTAATACTTTTTGGTTATAAGGTCTTCTCCAAAACGACTTGAAGGTCCAGATGGAGGGAGATTACAGCTCCACTTCAGGTCCAGGTTGTCCCTCCCTATTTTCACAGGAGGAAAGGTGGAAGGGGAACAGGGTGCTGCCATCCATATTGTTCTAGTTGACTCTAACACTGGACATGTTGTAACAACTGGACCTGAAGCCTCTGTAAAGCTAGATGTTGTTGTGCTTGAGGGTGATTTTAACAATGAGGATGATGAAGATTGGACACAGGAA
Source organism: Hibiscus mutabilis (assembly GCA_019671005.1). Lineage (NCBI taxonomy): Eukaryota > Viridiplantae > Streptophyta > Magnoliopsida > Malvales > Malvaceae > Hibiscus > Hibiscus mutabilis. The sequence goes on from JAGYYJ010002883.1 coordinate 82,425, forward strand.
GAATTTGAGAGCCATGTGGTAAAAGAGCGTGAAGGAAAAAGACCACTGCTGACGGGTGACTTGCAAGTGACCCTCAAAGAGGGGGTTGGAACATTAGGTGACCTCATTTTTACTGACAATTCAAGTTGGATCAGAAGCAGGAAATTCAGGCTTGGGTTGAAGGTTGCTTCCGGATACTGTGAGGGCATGCGAGTAAGGGAAGCTAAGACAGAGGCTATTACTGTCAAGGATCACAGAGGGGAATGTGAGTTCATACATTTTACTCTTATTTTTTCACTTGTGGATTTCCTGCAATTTTTTAATTGAGTTGTTTTGACAGTGTATAAGAAACACTACCCACCTGCATTGAACGATGAAGTATGGAGATTGGAAAAGATTGGAAAAGATGGGTCATTTCACAAGAGGCTTAACTCTGCTGGAATAGTCACTGTTGAAGACTTTTTGCGGCTTGTTGTCATGGATCAACAAAAGTTACGAAATGTGAGTTTGGATTTTGTTTCTGAAATCAAAGGCCTTTCCTTTGTAGTTGCACTCTGATATTTCTATCTGCTATGTTTGTAGACTTTGGGAAGTGGCATGTCAAATAAGATGTGGGAAGTTCTTTTAGATCATGCAAAGACTTGTGTGCTGAGCGGGAAGCTTTATGTTTACTATACTGATGATTTAAGAAACAATGGTGTTGTTTTCAATAATATCTATGAGTTGAATGGTCTTATTTCTGGGGAACAGTATATACCTGCTGATTCTCTATCTGATAGTCAGAAGGTGGGTAGGATATATGTCTTTTTTTTTCAATTTCTAATGAAATGCAGCTTGTCTATAGTTCTGTTCTCTTCTGAGGTTACCATGTAGGATGCGCTATGAAATGGTTTCATTAATTTTAACAATAGAAACACAATATCTGCAGGTTTATGTAGATTCGCTGGTAAAGAAAGCCTATGACAACTGGAATCAAGTTATAGAGTATGATGGCAAGTCACTGTTGAACTTCAAGCAAAATAGGAGGTCAAGTGCCAGAAATGAGCTTCAGATGGGTGCACTGGATTACCCAAGTGCTGTTGATCATCAGCTGCAGTTACAGCAGCTGCCAGTTCCAGTTCCTACCGAGCAAGTTTATTCAGGCCTACAAGGTGGAGGTAAGTTTTCAAACTACTGGAAAGATTTAGCTTTAAGGAGTTTTCATTCATGTATAGCTTAGTTTAATCTTCTCGGGAAATATATCCCTTATTATCATAATTGCAGCCTTAATCAAGTTTCCTAGACTGAAAATGTTGCAAATAAATGTCAACAATAGTCCTTAACGGTCGTGAATCCATAATTCCAGCGTGTACTACTGCAAAGTTTCTTTGATTTTAGTTGGAAATATCACGTTTTATTTTTGGTTTAGAGTTAAATAATTCTCCCCTAAAATACTTGGTTTGTTCTGTCCTTTAAGGATAATCAGTAATGCCTCTTGTTATAGCATCGATTCTCATTTGAGATCTTAAGTCTTGGGGCGGCTTTCAGGTTTATAACCACCTTTTCTTCGCTTCATCCGATCACAAATAGTATGAGTAACTTCATTTTTTTTGTTACCTCAGGGTATAATGATAAACAATCCGGCAGATACTCAGGGCAGTCCCAAATTGTGAATTCAAATTCTCATAACCAACTCGGCAGCACACAATTTGTGCCACATGAGCATCTTATTGACAATTCTCAGCAACCTCAAAGCTCGAAAAATGATAGCAACATTGTTGGGCTGGCACTTGGTCCTCCGCAGTCTTCTGCCGTAGGGTTCCAAAATATTGGTTCTTCAATGCAGCCATCAAATCCTAATCCTTTTGATGATTGGACGAACAACCAGGATAAGGGAGTTGAGGACTTCTTTTCAGAGGAAGAGATTCGCATCAGAAGTAATGAAATGCTCGAGAATGAAGATATGCAGCACCTTCTCCGTCTCTTCAGCATGGGAGGTCCTAATGTGACAGAAGATGGTGGGTATGGGTTCCCAAATTACATGCCATCCCCAATGCCAAACTTTGTAGATGACGATCATTCACGTCCTGGCAAAGCTGTTGTTGGGTGGCTGAAGATCAAGGCAGCAATGAGATGGGGGTTCTTTATCCGAAAGAAAGCTGCCGAGAGACGGGCACAGATAGTTGAGCTACAAGAAGAAGAAGAAGAAGAGGTATGAAGTTTTTTCTTTCTTTTAAGTGGAAAGCCTCTCGTTTCTGACTGGTTGCAGGAAGCTACTAGAACTCCATGAATGCCAGACAAAGTAGAGATCTTTATCGTGTGATATTAATGGCTAGATATCTCCTGAAGGTCCTAATTAGACATCAGGAATCTCTTCCTGTACAGTAACCTGTTTTTTGGCTTCCCTTAGTTGTATATGTTTTACCATTGGTTTGTATGTTTATCTGAGCTTGTGTTCAGTAGGTAAATTTGCTTTCAAGTTCATGGTCTGGTCTGGTCTGGTCTGGAGCGAAAAGACAATTTTAGGTTATTGCTATTGCTTAATTTTTGTCTTTGGTACACAGACATTTTCTGGAATAAAAAACTAATTAACCTAAATAAATTTGTAGTCATCATAGCCAGATTTTATTAGGCTTTCTTGTTCATTGTTGGCTTGATCAAAACAAAGAACAGAAAGTCGTTTGATAATTGATGCACAAACTCAAATGTTCATCTTCTCCTGCATGTTACGATTAACAAGCAATTGACTGACATGACAGACAATATGAACCCAATAGTTTGAAAATCTTACAAGTGTGGTTTTTTTTTTAATTACTTAGTTTTATGTTTTTGGCATTAACAAAGGCATTTAACAAAAGAAAATACAAATTTTATTCTGAGACTAACCAAAAGAAAATACAATTTCAAAATGGATGGCAATATAGATTGACTAAGTTAATTAAATGCTCATTAATATCTTAAATTTTAAGCTAAAATGTAGTGAAAGCAATCGCGTTTAGATCACTATTATAAAACGTAATCAAACTTCCTTTCTTCTTCCTTCTTTCTTTACGTGCTAATTACTCTTATATTATCTTAAATTGGGTACCAATTGATTTCAATTTTCAAATAAAACAGCTCAAAAATCATGGGGAGAACTTTCTAATAGAATTAATACAATTCATGATAGAATTCCAGTTTTTTGTAAAAAAAATTGTTCCCGACTATTTTAAAGGATGCTGGAAGGCAGTGTTTAGATTTATTTTTTTTTTTTTTTTTTTGAAGTGGTTGAAAAACAAAATTCATGATCACTAAAAATGTAAAGCAGTTCAATTTTTAATTAAAAAAATGAAATCACGGTTGTTCAAAAAACACAAAAACACTAAGTCTTATATTCTGAAAAAATCAGGTTTATCATAGCTCAATCAATCAAACCATGTCAAATTCAATCACCAATATTTTTTTCTTTTCTTTTTTTCCTTATGAGAATAATTGTATGAATTCTACAAAGATACAACATTCTAATTCCAGGCAACACTTGATATAAAGAATCTATGCACTAACATTAAAGAATCTACATTTCAATTATTGGGTTAACCATGCCATTCCCATCTTCTCCATTTGTATAATAACATAAACCAGACCTCATTAGTTTAATCAAATTCACATGCATGGCAGAACAACAAGCTTGAAAAGTCAAATGCATACATATTTTTTTTGTTTAATTATCAATATTTAATTTGTTGGTCGACTAATCCGGGTCGGATTTTGCAGATGTCTCATATGAGGACAACCCTCCCAACCTAGTTTTCTTCATTCACAATATCAAGATTCGAATCCTGACCTTGTTTAAGACTGAAATGACCTAAGGTCTCATCCAGTTTGACCAACTAATTGTTGGTAAATACATACATAAATTCTTAGATATACTTTTGTCAAGTACAATGAATCAATATCGAAGCTCTTCCCTCGAAAAGGTTGGTTCCTTAGCCATGAGAAAGGCCCTCGGTTTGCTCCGGCTGCCCGGTAGTTTTGTTCCCATTTGGCCTACAAGTGTAGGGTAACTTCACCCTTCATTTTGTGGCATTGTGAAGTAGGAAGAAAATTCAAACTCATGCTATCGTGGCTGCTGCTTGGTGGGAACAATATATTTACAAGGGAGGAGTAAATAGAAAGAAAAGTAATTAGGTCGTGCCTTAAGGCTTTACCAAGTTTGATCAATACTCTACAATAATTGAAAACGGAGTCAATAAGATTTTTCTTAACGATATGTATGAATGTTCAAGTTACATAGTAAATAAATATCAAGTGGATTTGAGTTCAAATTTATTGAGGCTCAAGATCGAGTTGTAAATATTTAAGATTGTCGAAGAGTGGTTTACCATTTTATTAACTAAAAAAATACACTTTTAGGACTAAAACAAAAAAAAAATCCAAATTAAGGTGTCAAAGGGCATTTTTACTAAAAAAAAAGAAGACCAAGGCCCCTGTCACTCACTCGGAGTGCCGCCCCTATATAAAACACTATTCGAATCTATTATGATATATTTCATGGTCATAATTGGTCAAATGACTTAATTGATTCAACTTTTTGATTTAAAGGTTTAATTGTGCAAAATTATTTCATCAACATAATTGATTTTTTTTCAAATATTTAAAGGTTTTTTACACGCTTAAGTCATTTATTATAATAATTATATTGTAAAAGTAGTTTAATTAAAATTTTAAAAAATAATTATTTATGGGAAATATCTCATGCACTAGGAGTGGAAACTAAAAGTTCCCACAAGCGCTCTTAGTTTTAGCGTTAGGGACATAGTTTATGGTTTAAGTTTAAGGGTTTAGAATGTATGGCCTATGGTTAGAATTTAGGGTTTACAAGTTAGGTTTTAGGGTTAAATGGTTAGGGATTTAGGTTTTAACCTTTAAATCCTAAATTTTAATCATAAACCCTAAATTCTAATCACATCTCCTAAATTCAAAACACATACACTTAAACCCCTAAACATTAAACTCTAATCTAAATCCATAAATCTTAAAATTGAATTAATTGTAGAAATTTTTTGTTTCCATCACCATGTGCATGAGATAACTACTCATTATTTTATTTATTTATAAAAAGTAAATTACTTTTATAACTTTAAAATTTATCATTTTAAGTATTTACGTACATTGGTATTTGACGTATAGAGTAATTTTTATTAGATTCTAAAATATAAAATATTATAATAATTTTCAACTAAATTGGTATCGAAACAACTCGAGACATCAAACTCAATCAGAAACTTAATAAATACTATGGTGCTATTTGGCAATTAGCGGATAGCTGATTTGATTAGCGGATTGTATTAGTTGATTGTATAAAAAAATTTGGTAAAATTAACTGATAGTTGTTTGATTATTTAAACAAGTAAAATGACATATAAGAACATGATTATATTCGATACTTGTTTGAATATTTTATTAGTTATTAATATTTTGTATCTATTGATATTAATTAGATTATGAAAATATTTTTTAATATAACATTACTAAGCATATTTGAAGGACTAGAATCTTCTCGGAAAAGGCAAGAGACAAGAAGTCAAACGAGGAATCTTGGGTGTGATCAACTATCTTAGGAAAGAAACCTACTAATTGATGTAATTAGGTAGGATTTGATATTCTTTCCTAGTTTAGAGATTCTTGTAAGGATTTGGGCTAATCCCGCCATCCATGTAAATCGATCCGACCATTGATTGAGTGGGAGCTCAACTATAAATAGAGAGCTTCCCACTCATTTGTATCATCATCATCTAACTCATTCCATTCATTCTCTCATTTGAGAAGAGTAATAAGACTCGAGGCATTTACTCTACTTTTCCTCTTGTTCCTTTCAATTGTCTTGTTCCCAAAGCTCTTCGAGCTAGTTGCCTCTCGAGTGGCCAAGAGTAGCCACCTTAGTGCTTAAAGCGCTCAAGATCCATCGGCCTCGGAGGGTTTGTCCGAGCCGCTGCCGAGCAGTGAGTACTCGCAAGGCTGGTTGAAGGCTTACTTAGGCGCGGAATCGACCGATTAGCGCCAAGGGCGTTTAAGGCCGCCGCACGGATCAATAGGGTTGAGCCCCAGCCCCGTGACAAGTGGTATCGTGAGCGAGACGAGGGAGTTTTGCGCTCGAGCCTACTTGGTGTTGCAAAAGCTTAGGCGAGGATTTGCGCTCGAGCTAGTCGAGTGAACAAGCTTAGTTCGTGGCAAAGAAGTGACCGAGATGGCATCGTAATGGAGAAAAATGACAATGAACGAGGTAAAAGATTTCATTGAAGAACTTGATGATAGAACATTAACTCACTGTGTCTCGATAGAGGACTTGTCCAAGAAGGTGGATTCTTTCAAGAAAGAAATCGCCAAAGAGACCCGAGAATCTCTCAACTTGACGATTGAACAGATCAAACGTCATTCCGAGGGATTACCGCCGCTGACAAAGAGGGTATGTAGGCTTGAAGTATCCAAGAGGAAGCCAAGCAAACCTAAAGGTTTTCGAGTCCCGCCTTAACCAAGTGGAGTCCATGGAGGCCGGTTCAAGGACGAGACGCCAAGACTTCTCAACGAGTTGGTGAATGTTCGAGAGAGTAATGCTTGCGGGCCGAGGTGAAGGCTTTGCGGATCGAGGTGAATGAGCTCAAGGAAGAGCTACTCGGGCTTGCAAGAGTGCAATGAGTGAATGGGGTGCGCTTGCCACCATCTTCGAGGGACTTAGGCTCGGGGCGAAGCTTGCATTGGAGCAAGGAGGTGCCCAGATTCGGGAGGCCAACGATGCGGCCGAAGTTGCTGACCGAGCCCGCGAGAGACAAGGTAGTCGCTGCCGAGACGCCCAAGCCCACGACGAGTGATCGTGGGAATGGCGAGGCTAAGTCCCGCACAAAGAAGAAGGCGAGTAGAAAGATGAAGTGCTACTCGCGATGGCCCACATGTGATAAGGAGCTGTCCCGAGAAGAATCGCTTTGCCGCACTCATCAAGAGAGAAGATGAGCCGTAAGGGGAAGTAGTGCGACTTGGCGCAATTGCAAGTGTCAATAAGCCAAGGGAAATCCAGGTGCGACTACGAGTGCCAAAGTAGTCAAGCCAAGGTCGAGCCACGGTGCGATAGCAAACGAGAAAGCCGCTGCCGAGGGGTGAAGAAGAAGCAATTGAGTGCTACAGTGTAAGGGGGCCTCACAAGTTGCGGATATGCCCGGGTTCGAGCCAAGGAGTCCAAGATGAGGGACAAGCCCGAGGGAAACGAGGCTACAAAGCTTGGTTCGAAGCCGCCTAGTTCTCGCCAAGGCCAAGGGAGACCGAAAAGCAAAAAAAGGTGAACATGTCCAGAAGGCTAGGAGAGAGCTTACCGAGGATGTTCGGGAAAGAACATCGCTTTGAGACCAATGGAGCGTCAAGGGGCTAAGCCGGGGACATTGCAACCTTGGAGACATCACCTACGGGCAAGGTGGGGATCGAGCGAAGGACTTCGGGAAGAAGTGCTAACGCAAGAGGAAGCACCGAACTTCAAGGAAGAAGGGTCGATGCAAGAAGAGTGCACCAAACTTCAAGTCGAGGGGCGAGTGTAACGAGGGGCAACGGACCTTGGGCAAAAGGTGCCGGCGCGCAAAGAACTTCAATGAAGGAGGTTCATGCAAAGGGGGCCAGACTTCGTGGAGATCAAGGGCTGACCCATTTTGGAGTAAATGCAACCGAGAGAAAGGTACATCTCAAACACAACTCTAGTGTTTTTGAGTTTGATTTGCCGAGTTTGATGAGCGAGGTCGAGTTGGACCTAACCATCGGAGCGGAGGAGACAAAGCTTGGAAGGGACCTTTCGAGTTCTAAAGAGCCAAACCGATGGGCTAACGAGTCCGAGAGTTCGTCCGTGTTCAACCTTGACACCCAAGACTTTACCGCGGATCAAGGCAAACCAAGGCTAGTAGGAGAAAGCTCCTACAACGGCAATGTACCCAAGGCGCCATAGCACGCGACATCACTTGGCGGGAAGAGTCGGAGCGAGCAGTCCTTATGGGGGGACACGAGCAAGCCGAGACGCCGAGAAGCCACCAAGACGATGTGAGTAATGGTGCAGAGGATCGGCGATTCCAAGGCGGCAGGAGCCGAGGCGAGCAGTTCATATGGGGAACAAAGACCAAGCCGAGGCAACAAGTAGCAGATCCAAGGAGGCCCTACCCAGATCGTTTAGTGCAGCGACGAGGGCGCCGCCAAGTTCGCTGGGGGAGAATGTCACGCCCAAATCTTTTGGTCCGAGAGAGATTGGCGCAAGGATCCGCCAAGAGGTTCAAAGCGGATCATCGGACTTGCCAAGACCACCGACTTGGCCCAACACTTGAGAATGCTAGAGAGCCCGATCACACTAGCTCTTCGAAAAGGCAAGAGACAAGAAGTCAAACGAGGAATCTTGCCATATCGGGTGTGATCAACTATCTTAGGAAAGAAACCTACTAATTGATGTAATTAGGTAGGATTTGATATTCTTTCCTAGTTTAGAGATTCTTGTAAGGATTTGGGCTAATCCTCGCCATCCATGTAAATCGATCCGACCATTGATTGAGTGGGAGCTCAACTATAAATAGAGAGCTTCCCACTCATTTGTATCATCATCATCTAACTCATTCCATTCATTCTCTCATTTGAGAAGAGTAATAAGACTCGAGGCATTTACTCTACTTTTCCTCTTGTTCCTTTCAATTGTCTTTGTTCCCAAAGCTCTTCGAGCGTTGTGTCATCCTCTCTAGAAATCTAGGTTTTCGATTCATAGAATTACGTGAAAAAATGGAGGGTGATCGTCGTACAGGAGTGTCGTTGGGTGAGGAAAAGTTCTTCAACAGAAACATCTCAAAAAACCCTTCACTCGGCTATTCTACTCGGATCTATTACTACCGGAGCTCCGAAGGGATACCTTTCAACTGGGAAATGCAACCCGGCACACCAAAGCAACCTCAAAAGGAAGATATCCTCCCGCAGATTAGTCCGCCGCCGGCATTACTTAGCCTCGGCTTACCGAAACCTCGTATCGACATCATCCACGAGCATAAACCGTCGACGATGAAACTAAGGTTGTTCAAGTTTTGGAAGCAAGTTAAAAGAAGCCGGGGAACCAACAAGAATCTTGAACAGGCCGCGCCAAGTGAGATTCATCGGTCCGATAAGTATCACTCGAGTTATGAGATGAGCAGCTCCGACGACGGTGAATTCATGGCGGCGTCGGCCCGGATTTCGAGCTTTTCATCTTCGTCGTCGTTCTCTTTCTCGAATGGGTCATCGGATCCATCAATAGGATCATCGCTTAACAGATATTACGGTTGCGGTCCATTGAATTTCTCTTCCTTTCGTATTTCAAGGTCAAGGTAACGTTGATTATTATTATTATACGTGTGTTGTTGAAGTGTTTCCTTTTTAATTTGAAATTGTATTACATAAATAGAAATTACAATATAATATTTATGTACACTTATGTTTCCTTTCTCTCCTTTATTATCTTTTATGAGATTTTTTTAAAATCCATTGTAAATATCTAGTATTTATTTTTATAACTATTGATATTTAATTGATTGATCGATTAATTTAGATTATGAATTAAAATTAATTTTTAGGTGTTTAAGAAAATTAGTAATATTATTCTACTAGATCAATAGATAATTAGTTTATATCTGCCCTCTCAATTTCTCAGAGTTTTTTGTTAACTAATTCGGACCTACCCGCGTCGCACACTTGAATTTGGAGGGTTGGTTTTCCAACGGAGATTTTTTACATACACAAGGTCTCTCAAACTCGAAATCTGCTTAAACGATACCAATTTATTTACCACTTGTACAGTTGGACCAACCCATTGCTTTATATTTACTCCTTTAAAATCAGATAAGAAGGATAAAAACTAAAAATTACTAAGATAAAAGTGGGGAAAACACTATAATTAGAATAGGTGAAGAAGCAATCATGGGCCTTTCATAATTTTAGACCGAACCCAAGTTGGATCTCTTTATTAATTTGGTCCCAAACCCAACGTAATTTGAGTTTGTAGCCTCAAATATTTGAACATTGATGGTGACACAAACGGTTCAACGCTTGAATTGGTCTCAAATTGGGCCTTTTGCTTCGCCTATAAATTATCGGATTAGACTTGCTTTTTTATATGTCTATTATGTCTCCAGTCATTTCACATATTAAATAATTAAAAAAAAAACTTTGATACACATTCTGTATAAATTTTAGTTTATACGTGCTTTTTAGTTTTAGGGGTTAAGGTTTTAGTTTAGGGGTTTAGACTGTAGGGTTTAGAATTTAAGGTTAGTGTTTAAAATTTAGTGTATAGGGTTTAAAGTTTAGGGTTTATTTTTTTAAGATTAGGGTTAAGAATTTAGGATTTAAATTTTTATACAAACTTGTGTAAAATTAATTTTACACAGCCTGTGTATCAAAGTTTTACCCTAAATAATTTGTCAAAATTACATCACTTGTAAGTTTTAAGTCCAGCCCAATAAAGAAACATCGATACATTTCGAAAATTAATTCACAAAGAGGTGTGTTTTGTTTTTATTTTTACTTTTTGCAGGTTAATGAGGCTTGTTTTACTGAATGAATAAATAAGCAAATTAAAGGGTTAGTTCAAGCGGTAAACAATTTGGTATCGTTTAAGCATGTTTCGAGTTCAAAGCCTTGTGTATTTAAAAAATTATGTTGAAAAACCCACCCACCAAAATTAAGTGTGGGGCGCGTGCCTGTAAAATCGGGAGGGCAACCAAAAGAATAAGTTAATATTTACATAAAAGCTTTTACGTCACTTGTAAATTGTAATTGCCCTCGCTAACTAAGGCTTTGTTTGTCGTTGTTGTGGGCTAATGCTTGTTGGCTGCAACGACGATTTAAACAAAAACTAAAAAATTTAACTGTAAAGAAATAAACATTCAGACGTTAAATTTAAGTAGACAAATATTTAATCAGGCCAGACCTATAATTGTTTGACAAAATATTTACAAATATAATAAATTTAAAATCGTAAAACGCAACGGAAAAAAAGCCTAAACGTTAGTGTCACGTCCGTAAATTCACACAAACTAGGACGTGCGGCCTTGGGTGCTTGCTGGGCGGATTAGCAACCAAGTAAGCCTAACTGATCGAAGCTAGAATGCTTGGATCGTCGCGGAAACGAAAGGAACAAAGAAAGGAAATGGCTAGCAAAGAAGACCGAGGGAAATGAGTGAATGCTCAATGTATTACTCAAATCAGAAGTGATTTACAAGTGAGGAGGGAACCTCTATTTATAGTTGAACTCCCCTACATCCAACGGCTCAGTTTAAATTACATCGACGGTCGAGATTGATCTTATCTAATCAAATCTCAATTTCAAATCTCTAATTATCACAAACATTATCTACAAATTATATTTCAAATAAATAGATGATGCTTTGACCGAATTACCCTCCTGAATCCTCCATGGATTTGGCTAAGTCTTGTGGGCTTGCGGGCTCTTTAGCATTCTCCAAGTGCCGGGCCAAGTGTGATGGTCTTGGCAAGCCCAAAATGGCGTGGAGGGCCTCCTCAGCTGCCTGGTGTGCACTGGGCTCGGACCCAAGGGTGCGGGCCGTGACAATCTCCCCCACTGGTTCTGGCAACGCCCTCGTCGCCCGACTGGTATGGTAGTGCTCCACTTGGTTCTTGAATTTCCAAAGGGCCTCGGCTGGTTCCCAACTACCCTCACTGTTGGGAAGTCCCTTCCACTGAACAAAGTACTCATGCCTCGGCCGGTAGTTCTGCCGTCGAATGACTCTCTCTGCTTCAATCTCCCGAACCTCGTTCTCATAGGAGACCTTCACTCCGACTGGCGTTCGGTGTGACTTGCCTCGATCCGAATCTAACTCATCTCGATGGTAGGGCTTGAGTTGACTAACATGGAATACTGGATGAGTTCGGATGGTCGATGACAACTCCAATCTGTAGGCTATGGTGCCTACTCGCTTCACAACTTCGAATGGACCCTCGTATCTCCGCACAAGACCCTTGTGCATGTTCTTGTCGCGGAAGATCCCGGTGATTTTGGCAAGGACTTGATCACCAACTTGGAAGTTCACGTCCCTACGCTTTCGATCTGCCCACTTCTTGGTCTGCTTCCCTGCCTTGTGTAAACAAGCTCGGGCTAAGTCGTGATTCTCTTGCCACTCCTTGGCAAACTTGTGTGCTGCTGGATTAGGCCCCTCATACTTGGTAGCAACCGCGTTGGGTGTAAGCGGTTGTTGCCCCATCACGATCTCGAACGGACTTTGGTTTGTCGCCTCGCTCCGTTGCAAGTTGTAGGAAAATTGGGCCACATCTAACAGCTTTGGCCAGTCGCGTTGTGTGGCACTCACATAGTGCCTCAAATAGATCTCCAACAAAGCATTCACTCGTTCGGTTTGTCCGTCGGTCTGTGGGTGGAAACTAGTGGAGAAGTTCAAACTTGATCCCAAGAGCTTGAACAACTCGGTCCAAAACTTCCCTGTGAACCGCGAGTCTCGGTCACTAACGATTGTCTTTGGCACTCCCCAAAGCTTCACCACGTGCTTGAGGAAAAGACGGGCTGCCTCCTCTGCTGGGCATGCCTTAAACGCTGGAATAAACATCCCATACTTCGAAAACCTGTCAACAACAACCATAATAGTAGACAGGCCATCAGTGCTAGGCAAACCGACAATAAAATCCATGGAAAGACTCTCCCATGGTCGCTAGGGAATGGGCAATGGATGCGACAATCCCGCTGGTTTCTTCATCTCCACCTTGTCCTGTTGCCACACAAGACAAGTCCTCACATAGGCTTCAACATCCTCGCCCATGTGTGGCCAGTAGTAGTGCTCGCTGATTAGTGCCACGATCCGATTCATCCCTGGATGTCCGGCCCACTTGGAGTCATGACACTCCTTCATGAGCTCCTTGCGCAATTCTCCAAACTGAGGCACGTAGAGGCGGTGTCATTTGGAATATAGCAAGTCCCCCTCGAGCCAAAACCTTCTGGTTTTCCCTTCTTTGGCATACTCGATCAACATTTTGGCCGTTGGGTCATGTGACAACCCCTCTTTGATGCGCTCCAACAACTGTCCCTTCGGCAAGCTAACAATCTCCATGTTGTACCTTCGGCTTAAGGCATCGGCAACGGAATTCACTTTCCCGGGTTTGTATTCCATGGCAAAATCGAACTCTGCAAGGAATTCCTGCCAACGAGCCTGCTTGGGAGACAATTTCTTTTGGGTCAGAAAATAACTATTGGCAATATTATCAGTGAATACCACAAACCTCGACCCAAGAATATGGTGATGCCAAGTACGCAAGCAATGCACTACTGTTGTCGTCTCTTTCTCATGGACCGTGTACCTTCTCTCAGTCTCATTGAGCTTCCGGCTCTCATATGCAACCGGATGTCCCTCTTGCATCAGGACCCCACCAATGGCAACGTCGGATGCATCGATGTAAATCTCGAAAGGCTTGGTGTGATCCGGTAACACCAACACTGGCTCACTCGCCATGGCCTTCTTCAGTCCCTCAAAGGCTTCTTGGCACTCGGTGCTCCAGTCCCACCCCTTGTCCTTCTTCAATAGCTCGGTCAATGGTGTGGCGGTCTTGGAGTAACCCTTGACGAACTTTCGGTAGTAATTGGCTAGCCCAGGAAGGATCTCAATTCTGTCACCTTGGTTGGCGGCTCCCAATCTGAGATGGCTTGAATTTCGGCCCCATCCATTCGGATCTTGCCACCTCCAACTATGTGGCCTAGAAAAGGGACTTCCATCTGAGGAAACAAGCACTTCTCCAATTTGACGTAGAGCTTGTTTTCCCGCAAGACCTCGAACACATGTCTCAAGTGTTCCACATGCTCCCCAAGGCTCTTGCTATAGATGACAATATCATCAAGGTAAACTACAACGAATTGATCAAGGAAAGGCTGTAGTACCTTATTCATCAGGGTGCAGAAGGTGGCGGGAGCATTCGTGAGGCCAAATGGCATCACAAGAAATTCATACGAACCATAGCGTGTCACACAAGCTGTCTTCGGCTCGTCTCCTTCTGCAATCCTCACTTGCCAATATACGGACCGTAAATCCAACTTGGTGAACCACCTTGCACCACCAAGTTGATCGAACAAGTCTGCTATGAGCGGGATCGGGTACTTGTTCTTCACAGTGGGCTTGTTCAAAGCCCGGTAGTCGATGCAAATTCGAAGAGTCCCATCATGTTTCTTCTGAAAGAGCACCGGAGCACCATAGGGTGCCTTTGATGGTCGGATATAGCCTGCATCGAGGAGTTCCTTCAATTGTCTGCGTAACTCCTCTAGTTCTGGCGGAGCCATTCGGTAAGGGGCTCTAGCGGGTGGCTCCGCGTTCAGCACAAGTTCAATCTTGTGGTCGACCTCCCTTTTCGGTGGAAGATCCTTAGGCAACTCGGCAGGCATCACGTCACGAAATTCTGCCAAAACTTGTCCCACTTCTGCTGGAACATACTCGGTCATGGTGGCCTCATTGATCACCAACGTTGCTAGGTAGGTTGGCTCCTCCTTGCGAACTCCCTTGCTGAATTGGATGGCTGAAATTATCTTGGCCCCAACTCCAGCTACTCGGTTTACCGGAACAATGCATTGGCCTCTCGGATCAAGTATGCACAAGCAATCGGCAAATGGAACGAGAAACACATTAATCTTGTCAAGGAAACTAAGCCCAATGACAAAGTCAAAATCATCAAGTGGAATTACCTTGATGTCTTCCTTACCAGACCAGCCCCCAATCTTGAGTTTGACTCCTTTTGCTACTCCTGCAATCGGAGCCTCCTTGGCATTCACGGTTTTGATGAACCCACTTGACTTCTCAACATGAAAGTCAAGTTTCTTTACGGCCTGTTCGGACATGAACAACTCTGAGGCACCGTTGTCTACTAGCGCGCTCAACTTCTGGCCAGCAATGGTGATGTTGACAAACATCAGCCCCTTCTTCTTGGAACCCTTCTTGACCTCCATGCAACTGAAGATGGAGCCAAGCTTGAGGGTCTCCTCTTGATCTTCCTTTTCTTGGATGACAGCAACTTTCTGTCTTTGTGGGCAATTGCTTCTGTAGTGTGGCCCTCCACACTCAAAATATTTGAGATTCCCGTCCTCTCTCTTATTCCGGTTCCATGGTTGGTTGGCTGTATAATTGGTGTTGGATTGCCTATTGGAGTTGTTCTTTGGTTTGTCTCCCCCACCATTGCCTTCATTACCACGTAACTTTGGCTTTGGTTTGGTTGACTCATTTCTGTTGGCACTATGCTCCTTCAATGATTCTGCAATCGCCATGGCTTTGGAGAGTTCCTTCACATCTCTCCATTCTAGCTCGGTGTTCGCCCATGGCTTTAGTCCATCAATGAACTGGAAAAGAGCATCCTTCTCGGATAAGTCTGGGATCTGAAGTTGAAGCTCGCTGAACTCTCGAACATAGTCTCGAAGGGTCCCGACATGCTTAAGAGCTCTAAGCTTCGATCTTGCCTCCTTCTCGGCATTGCCCGGGTAAAACTGCTCCTTCAATTCTGCTTGGAACTCAGCCCACGTTCCAACAGCAGTGCCTCCACGTTGCTCATCTGAGCACCTACGTCGCCACCACAACAGAGCGGCATCAGACAAATAAATCGAAGCAGTTGTTACCTTTTCAGTATCCCCCACGATACTCATTGCCTTGAAATATTGCTCAAGTCCCCACATGAAGTTCTCCACTTCTTGAGCAGATCTGGTCCCCTTGAACGGCTTGGGCTTCGGGGCGTCGATCCTGGGCTTGGGCACAGTTGCTTCGGCCATCATGCCATTCAACATGGCAGTCTTGTAGAGAAGTAGCTCGGCACTGAGCTTCTTCACTTCTTTCATCATCTCCTCCTTCACAGCTTCAACAACAGCTTTGATGGAGAGATCTTGGTCGTTCAACGACTCATACAGGTTCTCGAGATTCTCGTTAACCTCCTTCATGATGTCTTCCTTCATGGAATCCATCTTCTCGTAGCGCTCATCGGCTTCCTCATGGGTCCCTTGAAGCTCGGCAATCGACCTTTAAAGCCTGACGACCCTCTTGTCCAAGGCAGCAATAATATCCCTCGAACTCTCTCGCTTCTTCCCGGCAGCTGCAGCACGAGTCTCACGGTCAGTTGCTGGGACCTCACCGGCGTTCTGTGGTGTCATCTCTCTCGACAAAATTAGCTCTGATACCAACTGTCACGTCCGTAAATTCACACAAACTAAGACGTGCGGCCTTGGGTGCTTGCTGGGCGGATTAGCAACCAAGTAAGCCTAACTGATCGAAGCTAGAATGCTTGGATCGTCGCGGAAACGAAAGGAACAAAGAAAGGAAATGGCTAGCAAAAAAGACCGAGGGAAATGAGTGAATGCTCAATGTATTACTCAAATCAGAAGTGATTTACAAGTGAGGAGGGAGCCTCTATTTATAGTTGAACTCCCCTACATCCAACGGCTCAGTTTAAATTACATCGACGGTCGAGATTGAACTTATCTAATCAAATCTCAATTTCAAATCTCTAATTATCACAAACATTATCTACAAATTATATTTCAAATAAATAGATGATGCTTTGACCGAATTACCCTCCTGAATCCTCCATGGATTTGGCTAAGTCTTGTGGGCTTGCGGGCTCTTTAGCATTCTCCAAGTGCCGGGCCAAGTGTGATGGTCTTGGCAAGCCCAAAATGGCGTGGAGGGCCTCCTCAGCTGCCTGGTGTGCACTGGGCTCGGACCCAAGGGTGCGGGCCGTGACATTAGGCGACATCACACAAGCGATAAGTTTGGTTTGGTGGAAAATAGTAGCGTACATCAACATCTCATGTCTCACAAGTCACAAGCCATTGATCAGTAAAGTAAAAAAAAAAGCTAAATTATTATTCACCATCAACATATATTATAATGAGACCATATTAAAACATTAAAAAAATCTGGTTATATTTTCAGCCTTCAATTTTTAAGAAATTATTTTTAACACTTGAACTTTTATTTTTTGGTTAAAATTGAGCTAAGAGTACCAATAATTAGTTGGTCTAGTGAGATGAGGCGCGATATGTCATAACCAAGGTCAGGAATTTGAATTCTGAGGTTGTTAATGGAGAAAATTGGGTTGGAAGCGTCATAAGGTTGGAAGAGGCACCTCATACTGTTTTTTAATAATGGAGAAAACTAATGATTTTTAACTTATTGTTAATGGAGAAAATTTGATCCAAATTAATAGACCAATTAATAAGATACTGATGATTAAACAAAAAAAATTGAAATAAGGAACGTGAAAACTAATGATTTTTAGTAATATATATTATACAATTTATATTTTTTTACATTTTTAACATTTTACATTTTAAATACTTTAATTAGTTTCAATATATTTTTATTATTTTTTTGAAAAAATGATATCAGCATCAATAAAGAATAAAATAATTGGCTTCAACCTAATAGATTTGTTTTTTGTTGATTCGTTTCGACAGAAAAATAAAAGTTCAAGAACTAAAAACGTAAAAAAAAAAATATTTCTTTAATTGTCTTATGTGATTACGATGTAGTATTTGTTAATTAATTTTAGCTTTTTAATAATGCACGTACTGTGTAGACAAACTATTTAAACTCGAACTATTTGAGGATAACAATATTCATTATTCCATTGGGGCCTTTTGAATTTCGGGGAAGGTCTGGGGTGCTGCATATCTAGAGTTCGGCTAAAAGACGGCAAGTTTCGAAACTTGTCATTAAACTGAAAATGTTAGACTATTTATTTGATAACATTTTTTGTTATTTTTTGTTGAGTTTTTTTTTTGCAAGTTTCAATCCTTACAAAAGTAAGTATCGATACTTAGTTTTTTTTTATGAATTTTCAGTTTGGGACAAAGTATCAAAACTTACAAAATAAATATCGATAATTGCAAAAAAGTCAAAAAACGAACCTAAAATATTACCAAGAAATCTAAAATATTTGATTCAAGTACAAGTTTCAAAACTTATCATTTCTTAACCGCACTCTAGACATGCTAAAAGACGGCAAGTTTCAAAACTTGTCCTCAAACTAAAAATGTTAGACTATTTGATAACATTTTTTGTTATTTCTTTGTTGAGCTTTTTTGCAAGCTTCAATCCTTACAAAAGTAAGTATTTATACTTAATTTTTTGATGAATTTTCAGTTTGAGACAAAATATCGAAACTTACAAAATAAGTATCGATAATTGTAAAAAAACTCAAAAAACGAACCGAAAATATTATCAAGAAATCTAACATATTTGATTCAATGACAAATTTTAAAACTTACAATTTTTAACCGCACTCTAGACATGTCACACGTTAGACTCGCATTGAATTTCAAGGTAGATAAACTTCTCAATCTACTTTTTAATAAAAAAACATGTTTTGATTCTTGATTTCAACAACAACGCCAATAATTATTCAGATTTGTCATGTAATACAATTAAGGGAAAATTACATATCTAGTACTACAACTATGTCCGCGTTATTGTTTTGGTACCTCAACTATTATTTTTTGGCAAAATGGTACCTAACGCTATATTTTTGTTCTGTTTTGGTACTTCGGTCGTTAAAAGCTAACGGAGATGATAATCCGGCTTGGTATAATCACAGTTTTAGTCCAAAATACTTATATATATATTATCAATTTATTCCAAAATTCATCAATTTAAAACATCATCTTAATTTTGGGGTAAAACACCATCTTATTTTTTGATAGAACTTTGTCTCATCACTTTCCCACCCCCGCGTATTCTCGTCGGTATCCCTATCGTGGAGTTTGGGGTCCTCTAGTGGACCCTGCATTAGACCCCATTGATCCTCAAATCCTAAAGTTTTGATTGTCCCTAGCGTGTTTTTTAAACTCCAAAACTCAAAAAGTGTTCAACTAGAAGAAGAATAAAAATGAGGAGTTTGTAATTTTAATCCAAAAATTAAAACAGTGTTTTAATTGATAGAATTTCAGACTAAATTAATAGATTGTATAAATTTTTTGACTAAAACTATTATTAACCTAGTCAACATCACCATTTCCATTAATTTTAAACGGCGGAAGTACTAAAACAGAACAAAAACATAATATTATATACTATTTTGTAAAAAATAATAATTGGACTACAAAAACAGTAATACGAGCATAACTAAAGTACTTAATCTTTTGATTGATTAACGTAAACTTTATTAGCGATGGAAGTGATACCTTAACATATGTTTAATTAAAAGAATTCTAACTTTATGTATTTGTTTCTAAATAAACTCTAAAAGAGGTGATTAAAACACTTAAATTGAAAAAATTATTAGATAGGCTTGTCTTACCATATCATCAATGGTTCCATCTAATAATAATTTTTCACCTCATTTTTTTTCAAAGTAAATCTTCACATCTTTCTTACATGTCATTAAATAAATGAATCTCATTTGATGGACCATGAATGACGTGGTGAGCCGGGACCATATAATAATTTATTCTTAAATTGACACTTTTTCTTTCTTTACATTGTAGATTCAAAACTCGATAATAGAAGCCAAAATTTCCTTCCCCTTTCAATACCAATCGAAGTCGATGTTAAAGTTTGAAATTGAGTAAGCGAACGTGTGGTTGTCATGTGGAGCGCGTTCAAGTGGAACCCATACTTGTCGTGCCATTTTCAAGAGATGTACATAAAAATCAAATCGAAAAAAATAAAAAAATTATAATAATAATGAATGACTGATTATTAGTAATATAACATAATTTTATAAGACACTAAAGACGAACACATAATTTTATGTTATTAGAGAGAAAAGATTTTCAATTAAAAATATATAAAAAAATATTCAAAAAATTTAAATTATATATGAATTTTATATTAATTGCCCAAAATTAATTCTATCACACAATTAATTTTGTCATGTTCCTTACATTTGCTGTATATACTGATTATTAATGAACTTGCACCGTTTTCTAATTAATTTAATGAAGTTGCATAAATTTTGAAGATATAATTAGTCTATGTGTTTTATTAATTTTGTACTATATTTTACTTTTCTTAGAATTTTAAATTGTTTTAAACTTTAAAGATTTCTTATTTATAAATATTGAATATTTTATTTAAATTTTTTTGGTTGATATTTTTTTAAGCTATTAAAATTAGTAGTGATAAAAAAATATTATTCATAATACTACAGTTCATGGTTAACTAAGTAATCGTACCGAATAAACCAATTAATCGTTTAGGCGGTAATCGATTTAAACAGGACGATAGCAATTCATCAAAATGTCAGACCAACTTCAATCCGAATTTTTAAATTTTCGATATGAACCGACCCAAATAGTAAAAGTATAGCCAGTTCCGACTCGATCTCGAAATTTTAACAAAAAATCAGACTAAACTCGATCCGCTTTGAAAAAAATTAATAAATATATTAAATAATCTATATGTCTATAGTTGAAAATAATCAGGCCATGTCAAGTAATTTTTATCCTAAATCTGACTCAAACGTGTTCAAAACCTGACCGACCTGACCCAATTTTTTATAAAAAACATGTCTATATCAGGCTGAGTCAAGTCTTGACCCGTCGTAGTCAGATAATTTTATCATTCCTAAAAATAATATAATCTTTAAATTCAATATTTTTTATGAATATGGTATTTAGATTTTTTATCTACATTCATTCATGAATTTAGTATTTTTTTCAATTTAGTCTCAATTAATATGAAAATTTAACATTTTTATATTTAATTTTCTAACTTAAATTTTATCATATGTTTTAGTTTTTACGAAATCTAAATTTAAAAAATCAAATTGAAAAAAATATAGATTCGAGGATTAACTATAAAAGAAATGTTGAAGGAATTATTCATGCCCGCTTCGTAGTTCGTTCTATAAACAGACAATGCTACAAACCTATTTTGGTGAAGAAAAATAGTATAGAAATACGGAAGAAAAAAAACAGAGAGAGTGGGGCCTGGGCAGACATGGCAGATATTTTCTCCTTCAGAATGAGACAACAGACGAGGTACATCTGGCCCGCTGATTTGTATTGTCGAGTTCCTGCATTTTGTTGGGAAAACTACATATTTGATATTCTATTTTTATCTGCGTTTCTATTTTAATATCACTTACTTTTAGTAAAATAATATTTAATGTTACCATTTTGTTTATATTTTAATATATATTATTTAAAAAATTAATGATATACCGATTTAAAGAGAAAAAATTATATGTGATAGACTATCATATTATTTTTTTCTTTCTTAATTAGCTGAAATCATAAAAATCATACGTGGTGTATTAAATAAGAGAGAGAAATGATACGGCAACATGCCACGTATAGTTTTCTCCCTCTTAGTCAGCATATTGTATAGCATGTATCAAAGTAAAAATAAAATGCAACGTTAGATATTATTTTATTAAAAAAAATAAGTGAGGACCAAAACAAAAACACAGATAAAGGTAGAGTACCAAATAGGTAGTTTTCTCTTTTATTTTTTCATATTAAAATTAATCAAAGTTAAATATCGTTTTATCCGCCGGAAAGTGCCTTAAAGTTTTAAATCGAATATTTTTCTGATTTTTTTCGTTGATACTTTTTTCGATGTTGAATAAAACTTTTTTTCAGTATGTAATTTTTTTCGTTTCGATAAAGCTTTTCACTATTTAAATATTGAAGAAGTTATTTTCTACGTCAATAAATGGATGTCGTCCAAAAGTCAACGAATGAGTGATAAAAAACGTTCAATGTCTAAATCTCAATAAATAAATCGAACATTTTAAAATTTTAGTAACCAAAATAAGTTTGACAGAAATTCAGTAATGATTTACGTAATTTATCGAACTGATAAATTAAATTTGAACCCGTTATATTTTTATTTAAAGAAATATTTTTTATATAACCACTTATATTTAACTTATTAGCCGATTAATTTGAATAGAATATTTTAGATACAACACTCCTAATCCAACTCTTTATTCGCAACGTGAATATTAAAAACCCTAATCTCATATCCCAAAAGGCAAGTGCTTGTAAGTTGTAAATTGTAAATTGTAAATTGTAATGTGTCCGGCATGAGAAACTGGCTCAAACGTACAGGGAGAGGTCCACTGTAGCAACTGTGCTTTCCGTTGTGAAGAGTCCAGAGTAGCTACGCTACCATATGTGCCATATGTCTCCTCCTCATTTCCAAAACCACTATCGATTTCCTCTTTTCATTCCTAGTCAACCCAGTTTCGTTTACTTGAGCTGAAATCTCTCTCCAATCAAAACCCCATTTCTCCCCCTCTCTTTTTTTTCACTTGTTCTCCATTTTTGTTGGTCCATTTTATATTTCGTTAAAGCCCCATCTTTCTTTTTCCTTTGGTTTGATTGTGTAGGTGAAGAAAGAAAGGTCTTTTCTTTTTTCCTTTGGTCTCAACACTTCCTATGGACGCTTTGGTTCTTGGCTCCTCTGCTGGAGGACTTTCTTTGTTCATCCCTGGTCTGTCTCTTTTGTTTTTGTTTTTGCTAAATTAAGTGAGCTAAATCTTTCATATCATTTTTGTTTTCATTTCATTTCCCTTTTTGTTCATATTCTTCCTGTTATAGTTTGGGCTAATTTTTGTTATTTTGCTGTACTCATGGAATCAACATAAATCAGGAAGGAGTAGCTGGAGGACTAAAGACTTGATTCACTTGAAACCTGTACATTTTCCAGGTGTTATTTGCTTTTTCAGCTTTAGTTTGTCCTTTGCAGCTTGTTTAGCACATTTCTATTTTGACAAAAATTGGAAATTGTTTTTCACTTCTGTAATATTTAAGATTTGCCGCTTTTTGCCTATCATTTTCATGTTATTGGTCTAGTGAATATGTATCTTTTCAATTTGAAACTCCATTTAAGAAATTCTTCAGTTTTTTTTCTTCATATTTTCCTGTCATTCTTCTATATATTGTGTTTAAATTTCATTGCTTTGCACTTGTGTGTCCTTTACAACTGATGTAAATACTTGTCATTTAATACTATTTCGATCCCTGGACTACAGGTTCTTCTATGCGAGTGCAAGTTCCAACATGCAATTCATATAACACCATAGAAAACGTTTATACTAAAAGATTTCGGCAACATATTGTCAAGCATCATGCTAGAGGTATTCAGGAAACGTCAACAGCCTTCCCAAAAAGTAATACAAAGTTTCTGGTGAAGGCCACTTCTGGTCACCCTCTTGAATCGGAGCCTGGAGCGTACCCCAGCACCCCTGGGAATTCTGTTAAGAGTGCATTGGATGCTTTTTACAGGTTCTCACGGCCTCACGCGGTTATAGGCACAGTTAAGTTTTTGGTTTAATTATAGGTAACAAAGACATTATATTTGGATTTGAACCTTTCAGTATTCTAATGTCGTAAAAAGTAAATTTATTATCATTTTTTTGTCTTTGCTTTTGTATTTTGGAGGTCACTTTCTTTCTCTTTGTAGGCACTTAGCATCGTTTCTGTTTCCCTCCTTGCTGTTGAGAAGTTATCGGATATTTCTTCCCCGTTTTATACCGGAGTATTGGAGGTCATCATGCTGAACATATGTATCGGTTTTAAGAGCTTATTAGTAAATTAGTAGTTATAATGCTTACATATCTGTTAGCTTTTTTTTTTTTTCAGGCTGTGGTTGCTGCCCTTATGATGAATATTTATATTGTTGGTCTAAATCAGTTGTCTGACATTGAGATCGACAAGGTAGCTTGATATGAAAATACAATTGCCAGAAGTTCATGTATTTAAATAAGAATGAAAGATTATGCACTTATATCTTGCTGGACTCTTCTTTCTCTATCTTGCTTCATTTGAATCTCTTTTTGTCAATATTTGATTGATCAAACAGTCTAGATGCCCTTCTTATTCCTCACTCTTTCCTGTATCCTTGTTTGTGTTTGGTTCTACTAAAATTCCTGCATTCGCACCTTTTTAGGCATGTCATGCAGTAATTTTTTCCCCTTTTTTTACAAGAGACTTATGCACTTAATTGACTTGGATCATGATCCTACAAAAAAAATACATGGATAAAATTATATGTTCTGTTGCAGGTTAACAAGCCTTATCTTCCATTAGCATCGGGGGAGTATTCAACATTGACTGGCATCATGATTGTCACGTCATTCTCCATCATGGTATTCATAATCTGTTTTTATATATAAAAACATACATTTGAAGAACATATTGTCTTCATGGAAAGTGAAATGCTTCTTTTATATATAAAAACATATATTTGAAGAACATCAAAGAGGGTATTGTCAATTGAAATGAATAAGGTTTTAATGTCGAGAAGCATAAGTACCTGCATTTCAGTGATTATATGCACATTAGATATCCATTTTTGAGTTGTTTATATTTGGTTTGGAAAAAAGAAGAAAAGGACAATAAGTGGACATACCTCTAAAGGGAAAGCATGTTTATTTGAAAATGAAGGGAACTACTACATCATTAATAGATGTACTTTGTCCTTTTTCCAATAATCCTACTTATTAGTTATTTAGTTTTAATGTTTAAGCTAACCATTCTGGATTCATAACTAAGAACTTGTTATATCCTTTATTTTCAGAGCTTTTGGCTTGGATGGATTGTTGGTTCATGGCCATTATTTTGGGCTCTTTTCGTCAGTTTTATACTTGGGACTGCATATTCAATCAATGTGAGTTGAACTTTGAGTTTTCCATCAATAGATACATGAAGCAAAAATTATATCATACATCATGGTATTGAGTTGAAATTCTTGGTTAATCTTTATTTCAAATTCTTTTCCACTGAAACCCTATACAAATGCCATAGTAAGTTCTAAAAAATTACTGACATTTCTATTAATGGTAGTTAACAATGCTTTGTTTAAACGTTCTGTAATTTAAGATTGCCACTAGGGATGGAAAAGGTTTGATTAGGTATGCAATGTTGCATCCTAGCTGTTTGAAAGAATCGATCCATATGTTTCTTGATCTGAATAATACATACTTTTCTCTTCTTTTTGATTCTTTCTTTTCCAACTTTCCCTTAATCTCAATAAAACCATCCCCTTTTTTTTTATCTCTAATTCTATTTTAGATACAAGACCTGAAAGATTGAGAAATGCCTTGATTATAAAAAGTTATTGATTTATTGAAGTTGATCTAGTTCTGTAAACTTTATCTTAATTTCAGCAGTTCCACTAATCAGTGATAAAATTGATAATTAACGCGCGAACCGATCAAATATTGTAAAATGAGAGAAAATAATTGTTCAATTTTGATGTTTATCGACCACCAAAATGGTGGCTCGGTATCTTGAACTTTTCTCTACATTTTGGAACATTGAAGTTGCCTCTATAGGATGAGAATTGAGAGGGTATCTTCCCTTGAGCAATCAAAGCCCAACATTTATGGCAAACATGTTTGCCTCTCTGTTCACCTGCAGAAAATCATTTTGAAACGTTGATGTTTCTTCTTAATGGTTTGATCTGACAAATTAAAGTGCTTTAATATTTTGTGTGATGTTTCAGACCCATGTATTCAGCAGACCAGCTGTCTTTTCAAAGCCTCTAATATTTGCTACTGCATTCATGAGCTTCTTCTCAGTAGTTATAGCACTGTTTAAGGTAAATGTTGTTCTCCATACTTATGAATTCCCTATCTTCTCGTTTGTGTTTGATTTTAGTTCAACAATTCATTTAATAATTTATGAGCAAAGCGGTAATTTCTGTTCGATGTTTGCGATGGACATTGTGCAGGATATACCTGATATTGAAGGAGATAAGATATTTGGAATCAAATCTTACACAGTACGTCTGGGTCAAGAAAGGGTGAGTTCGAGCGCATAGAGAGTTCATAAGTGAGGACTCTCCCATTTAAAGTTTTTATTATTCTTTGACCGTCTTATTTTTACTTATGCAGGTGTTTTGGACCTGCATTTCACTTCTTGAAATGGCATATGGTGTTTCTATTTTGGTTGGAGCAACATCTTCCTACACCTGGAGCAAAGTCATCACTGTATGTAATCAAGATATCCATTACACCTGATAGATGATTGCTTATGTCTTCATTTATTAAACAAGTATTCGATCGCTTCTCCTTGTAATGGAATCAGGTTTTGGGCCATTCCATCTTGGCTGCAATTTTATGGATCCGTGCCAAATCCGTTGATTTGAAGAGCAAAGCTGCAATAACATCATGTTACATGTTTATTTGGAAGGTAATCTTCAATCTTGGCATATAAAATTGTTTTATTTCCAGCCAATGACGCTAATATCTTTGCGATTTCCAACTGCAATTCAAATAAGATTTTTGTGCTTTAATATTACATTTGCATGACAAATATGACTATCCTTGTCAAATGAATGATATCGGATTCCTATGATAGAATTTGAGGTTCGATTTTCCCATTTGCTTATCTGGGAAAAGTATAATCTTTCATGTTAATGTTTTAGTTGGTCTTAATGAATGAGGGGTTGGTTTTGGGGCATTCTAACTTCAACGTTTTGTGTCAAAATCTTACATATGAATGCGATGTGTGTTAAAACATATTGTGTTAATCATGTTTAAACATGAAATTGTCAACATTCTACCTTTCTATCGTGTCCAAAATTACGAGGTCTAGGATATGGTGAACCTTTTTCCGGTGGCAGCTTGAACAATTTGATTTAGACAATCATTTCTATACCGAGTTCTTCAATTATCAGTTCGTCAAACCAAAATGCTTGAAAATTTTGTTGTTCATCTTCATTAACCAACTGCTTTCTCCTTGCAGCTCTTTTATGCAGAGTACCTTCTGATACCACTTATAAGGTGAGTGGTGGAGCATTTTATATAACCCTGAAAATGGTTTCATCCACAAGTAAATATCAAAAGATGACATCGAAATGCGAGAGTCGAAGATAACAAAAATAATAGTCCGAGAGAATTCATCGGCGGAAATCGAGTCCAGAACTGTATGAATGTGACATCAGGAGCGAATTGTAGATTTAACTGTACCAAGCGACGCCTATAAAAAGTAGTTGGTATGGTTTTGTGAGAAAATGTAGGGGGAAGTTTATTCTTAAAACAAACTATTGAAGTATATCTTGGTGCGATGTTTATTTCTTCGTTAGGGATGGAAGGGTATTGGAGGGTGAGAAAATGTAGGATATAATTTAAATATTTTCTACGTATTTTCTATTAAAAATCTATTTTTATGTGTCCGTCCCTGTCCCATAAACCTTTTTTCTCCATTAACATGGCCTATTAGCAGTTGCAATATATAGAAGGTGCTTCAACATTTACCATCTTTTGCCAAATGTTGGTACCAAAAGAAACGTGTAACATGTGTGGTATCAAAATCAAAATACAAAATATGATTGAAAACTTAAGAATGATGATTATGGTTTCTTTTTGTCATCAACGGGATACATTTTGTTGCTGCATTTCTACAGTCATTCATTTGCTAATAAAAATTGTTGGGTTTGATTTGTTTTGATTACATAAATTATTACAAAATGGGTAGGTTTAATCAACGTTAAATAATAGTAAAAAGCTAAACATTAAAGATGGAAACAAAGTAGTTAATAGGGTAATTTACCTTGTTTATCTTGTTGGTGACCTCAGTTTTTTTTTTTTTTTGTGTTGTAAGAACATGAGTACTCCTTTTTGTTTTTAATTAAATATATTTTAATATTTTATTTGATTAAAGAAATTTATGAAGAAATATTAATTTAGGAAAAACATTGAAAGGTGAGGTTTGATTCATTAAATTTGATTATTTGAAATTCCAAAAAATAAATATTGGATCCTATCTCTCTCTATATGGTTCGGATTTCATTAAATTTGATTCGATTGAAATTAAAATAATTGTAGTATTCAACATCGATCGCATACTCACTCATTTTTACTTGCATCACTTCAGCATTCAGGAGTTAACCTGATAACATATATAATGAATTTGGATTTGACTCAAAAAATGAACAAAAAAAGATATTGCAAGGCATATTTGTTAGTCATACTAACTGCATTTACATAACTACTTAAGACCTCCTTGAAATCTTTTGACATTAGCATCTTCCCTATCACTATTCTGGGAATCACCTAATGTTTGTGGCAACTTGGCTATGAGTTCTGCATAACCATCGGCTGAACCGATCGCAAACTCGCTCAGTGAACTCATCGCAACACACATTCCAGCACAGAGTACCCTTACGGAAACATCACTCAGTTTCTCTGCTGTCATCACCTCTTCCACTTCATCAATGTTTACCAACTCCATATTTTCCCCAGGTACAAACCTCTTAGATCCGACTCGAGATTCCTCTCGTAGTTGTTGTGCATAGAGTGACCCCATTCCTGCTGCAAAAAAATCTATACCGTCGAGGACTTTCATCTCGCGAGTAGCATCAAGGAACCTTGACCATTGTATGCAAAGACCGAATATTGCAAGTGTTCCACTGGAGCAGCGAGGGGAAAACGGCAACTTGGATGTATCAGGGTCTGACCTCAAGCAGCGGAGGAGCCAACCGTTTAGGGCTTGCAAATAGGACCGCTGAGAAACAATCCATGACTCGAAACAGGCTCTCCAATTCCTTAGCTCAGCTTCAAGATTTGCAGCAGCTGAGGAGAAGACTGCCTCTTCGCTTCCAGCTTCGAAGGTGCCCCTGCTAGTAAAAGCTTAGCTTCGTCCAAGGTCCGCTTTTGTGCCATGTGACACTCTGCCATCACTTTCCACATCCTGGCTAACCTGTAGTATATATAAAATTTAGTTTGAAAATGATAGGAATGCATTTGTGCATGCCTACATTGAAACTGACATACCCTTGAACCAATTCCACAAGTTGTGGTTGCAACTCCTCGTCCCTTAGAGTTTCGATTCTCTTTGAAATAGCTTCAACTGAATGTATTGAAACCTTCATCTGGGTATGCAGATCTCTGATTGCTGCCCTCGTTTTATCTACCGCATTCGGGTCGTCTCCCTTCACATCTTGGTTCCTCAGCTGCCTGCTTTTCTTCTCATAAGCAATTCGAGTCTTTTCTCCGGACTACTCGGAAAGGTAAGCAATGATCAGTTTCTTCTATTAAGTAGTAGAAACAATCACAATTCTAGATACATATATAAATTATTTGTTAAATGTATACCTTGACTTCCTCATAAAGTTTCTTTTCCCAGGCATACAGTCTATCCAATGTTGATTGGTGGCTACCATGAAACATGCAGGATTCTTCTGAGAAGGAGCTGCTGCTTTCATAACCTGCCTCTCTGGAACTTGAAGAATTGATTAAGAATCTTGACGAGGACGAGCGTGATGAAGCGGATCGCAATAAAGCTACCGGATTCAGCATTTTCATGGCTGCAACAAATGAACATTCGAGTTCAACATGCTGAAACTTAAATGACCTGAAAAATACCTACTGAAACAATGGATTGTCAATGTTTGAGGTTCAACCTGTAATCTCATTTGAGGTTGATGAGTACTGAGCTCTACTAGCCTCTAACATTACTGACACTTCATTTGCTGCATCACAAGCTACCGTGAATTGAGCCTCGAGATCATTGATAACTTCCGCCATGCTTGTTGGTCTTCGGTTTACATAAACTGTAAAACCAGGTGTTTCTTCTTTAGCTTCTCTACCTCCTACTGCAATTTTTTTGTTACTGACTTCGACTTGTCCGGCAGCTTGTGATCGTACTACTTCTACGCTCACTTTCCCTTGTGACTGTACATCTTTTGCATCATGCTCAGCTTCAACTTCTATCTATTCCCTCCTCATCCCTCCTCATCATCTTCATCGACATCTTCAACGGTAACTTCTTCTCTAGTATAGTTTGTATGCATTTTAGCTCTCTCTTCAGCCAATTTCACCTGACTCTCATATTCTTCTTGTTCGGTTTCATCTTCTTCTAGATCAGGAATTCCTTCTTCCTCCCTTACCTGCCTTAGCCCTCGGACATCATCTTCCATCACTGCCTGATCGAAATTGCTTCGGTTCGGATAGTTGTAGTAATCCAACGTCGAAAATGGATTCCAAAAAAAGTCCCATTGTGATGTTTGAGGTGAAGGGGGATGTAAACTGGGTCTATTGTTGGGAGAATAAGAAAAGAATGAGGAACTCATAGGAGACGATTGCATTGCAAAAATACCATCGATGCTATAATTGTGCACCGGAGAGTAAGCTTGGATTCGGACTGTTTCCGGAGAATGAGGTCTCTCCTCAACCGCAACTGCAGGGTTACCACCCGATCTCATGTAACTTACTTTCAATGTGGACTTGGGATTACATTGAATTGTTGCAGGCGAGAAGGATGAGGGAGGAAGCGATATGAAACTGGGACTTCCTTTCTTAAGGGGCGTAAAAGGCGGTGTTACAAAAGAATCTAATAAGAACTCACGACACTCGTCTCCTTCAACATAGTCTCGAAGAGCTGCGAAACTCTTTTCAAGGATTGAATGTAGGCTATATGCCCAGAGGCAAATCTGGTTCTTTGCTCTACAGCCTGCTTAATGAAATTTTTCCTATCTTTACAAAGCTGAACTGCCTCTTCATTATCAAGTTTCGATGTAGAACATCCCATGATCCACCTCTTTACTTATCGGTCGCAACTTGAACGAAAACCGAAATACAATTTCTGTTCCGGAGTACTATTTCCAATCAGATTCATATGGATTCTCCCCGACTGTTGAGCAAAAACAATCGATCGAGTTCAGCAACTTGAACCAGTTTGATGATGGTTGATGACAGGCTAACATGACAACAGATTCTTTAGCTAATATACAAGAAAACAACTCTAGAAAGCCATTGTTGTTGTGCTTTCCTTAAAACTTCAAGTCTTAGAACACAACAAAGAAATGGAACATCCTTGTACTCTCAAGTCCCAACACAACACAGAGAAAACATTGGAAACGACAAATGCTAGTGTGTGTAAGAAAATATAATCTAAATATTACTAAAATTGTAAAGAAAGTGAAAATAACATAGAAGAAAAATGCATAGGATCCTAAAGAATAAAGGTTTAAAGAAGCAGTGGAAAAGGGAAAGAAAGACTAATCAAATGAAGTGGAAATTCAAATGAGCTGTGCTCGTTAGAAAAGTAATCATAGGAAAATTCACCATTTTCCTTTCCCTTAAACAAGAAGGAAGACCAAAAGAAACTACTTTAGAACCTTGCAGACAAATCCAAAATCAATTTAACCATATTAGCTTCCATTAAAAACAAATCCAAAATTCAAGATGTGATCGTACAGATGAATCAAAAGGGAAGAATCTGCATTGAAACAAAATTCTCAAATCTTCTGCAAAATGAAATCATTTCAGAAAGAGAAACGGATCGGAAAAAAATGCAGCAAAACAAACAACGAAAATCTAAATCCAAATCCACAAAAAACAAACAAACAAGAGTTTCATCATTTCATTGTTAAACGAAGATGAAGATTATTTTAATTATTAAATAAAAAATTAATTATATTTACCTGGGAAGAAAAGAAATGTAGGCGGGAGATGTTTTGCTTTGCTTGGACTTTTGATCAGAGAGAACATACAGAGAGAGACGTTGTGAAAAGCAACGGTCAAAAAGCCTAAAGCCGAGTGAAGAAGAAAAATGGAAAAACAATATAAATTAAAGTAAATAAAGTGAGATAAAGGAAGGGACAACGAATATGAACTTGTCAGACTGTTTACCCTTCATGCTTCAATTTATATCAGTAATGCCACCCACGCCCTTTTCCGTGACCCAATACCAACAGAAATACACTCCTTCCGACTTTCCAAGTCATTTTTTTATAGTTATTTGCATTTATTTATCTATTTTTATATGAGTAATTATTCAATAGTCAATACATGCGGTATAAATAAAAAAAATTTATAAGCGCTTTAATTTTAAGACTTATTATTAGATTTTGGAGTTTAAATGTTAGGGTTTAAGTTTAGTGGTTTGTAATTGATAGATTGTGGTTATAATTTAGATATTGGGATTATAATTTAAGATTTATATGTTAAACCTAAATATCTAACCATATTACATCTAAAGTCTAAATTTTAACCCTAAACCCTAAATTTTAACTACAACCCCTAAATTTTAAACCCATTAACCTAAACCCCAACTTCTAAACCCATAAATCTAAACTCTTTTAAACCCTAAAATTAATGTGTTTGTGAAGTCTTTTTATTTTTACCGTCTGTGTATAGAATATATTTTTTATAAATTTTAAAATAATCTGAATTTTCGTATATTTTTATGGATGAGTCTACCACGTGCGTCATGTCAAGGCCATCCCTTATTATATTACGATCATGCCTTGACAAGCCCGTTTATGACCGAGCAATGGTGGACCGAGTGATGATATGAGCAGTCCCTAAGGAGCTACCAAGTCAAGGATGCAAGTTGAGAAGCTTTAGGAAGACGATGAAGGCCCTATCCATAAAGTGTCATCATTTGGGACGAAGCAACGTATACTCACGACATTCCTGGTAAGTTTATTTAGCTCTTGAGGGGGAAGTGGTCTGGTGTCGGGTCTCCACCATCCCCCTCGCCTGGGCTAGCGACTGAGCTTCCTTGGTGTAAGCGACCTACTCCTAGGCCCATGTGGGGCCTAGGTGTGCGGGTAGTGGGGCCTAGTGGTTGGCGCACTGTCTCCCCTGGAGAAATACCTAGGGACGGTTTGGGGCCATAGGGCCCCATATCGCGCTCGTGGCTGAAGTACGAGGTTGGAGTGCAGCTATCGCTAGGCCCTGCGGGATTCGAAACTCTAAAGCCTTAGGGCCTTGTGACCCTGAGAAGGCTAGACCGAGATAACTCCTTGGACAATGAGGCATGAGGAAGGCTGACTTGTCTGGATAACACCTATTTCAAGTGCCGCACGGCTTGCCAACCGAGCAAAGGGGGTCTGTCCGTGACACGTGGTATCAGAGCGAGAATACGATGGATAATGTACTCATGTGACGGTGGCGTTTGGCTATGGTTTTTGATACAGTGGTGCGTATTTGTTAACCAAACGCCATACTGCTCATGTACCAACTGGAACACTATGATGCTTTATTTAGTGGCTGGGTGCGTGGTGACGGCAAATGGATGTGTAGCAAAAATGAGAGTTGGACTATTTGTGGATTAGTTGGTCTCACGCCAAGCGCTCCCACAGGTAGAGTAGGCAGGGTGGATCATCATGACAGGAAAAAAAAAGAGAGACTATTTTTTTTTCTGTGCGCAGAGGCGCTGGATTGTGGATTCTACGCCAAGCGCTCCGGTAAATGGAGTAGGCAGGGTCGAATGATAGTAAACCAAGCGCTCTTTGGACTGGAATAGGCAGGGTGGGGGACTACGCCAAGCGTTCCCATGTGGGGAGTAGGCAGGGTGGTCTAATCCCACGCCAAGCTCTTCTCTTCAAGGAGTAGGCAGGATGGTGTAATGTCACGCCAAGCGCATCCATTAGTGGAGTAGGCATGGTGGTCTAGTTTCACGCCGAACGCCCTGTGAGGGTAGGCAGGGTAGCTAGAACCTACGCCAAGCGCTTCCGCGAGCGGGGTAGGCAGGGTGACTCTTTATGCTGATTGATCAAGACCTAGTCAAGGCGCAAAGGTGTCTAATGGTAGGTTTGGCAAGGTAGTGCCGATGTGTTACATTAGCGCGGTGGCGCGTATGAATTAGGGCACAGTGGTGCTCATTTGTTCGTTACAGGCGTAACATTGTTGTTGGCTGATCGAGACGGCGATCGAGTTGAGGCGCAAAGAAGCGCAAGAACTTTTGTGGATGAGATTGATCTTTGCATAGTAGTGGATGTCCGTGATTTGGGACACCGACAATATTTTTTTTGGGTTGCTTTAAAGGCTCGTTGAAGGCTGTCTATGGGACATGATGAAGTGTGTATTCCTTATAGCATGAGGGCACGAATTCTAGCAATATGGGGATGCTTACGCATCACTCGAGAGGAGAGTCATTCCCTATGGTGGCTATCGGTAATAGTGATGCTTATTTTGATACATTACCTTGTGTCGGTAACCCTTGCTTATTGATGTTTGTTTTGTCATGTTAGTACAAGGGCGTGTGCAGCCCAAAGCATAAA
The DNA here is from genome assembly GCA_019671005.1 of Hibiscus mutabilis. Taxonomy (NCBI): domain Eukaryota; kingdom Viridiplantae; phylum Streptophyta; class Magnoliopsida; order Malvales; family Malvaceae; genus Hibiscus; species Hibiscus mutabilis. The sequence continues at coordinate 116,354 of JAGYYJ010002883.1, forward strand.
ATGTGCTTATTTTTGTTAATCTAACATATTGGTGCTTGTCATTTCCAGGGTAATGGGATAAATTCTTGATTTTTGCCTAACTATCTTTTTCCAGGTGAAAAGAGGAGTGGGTATAGATGGTTGTAGAGTGATACAACGGATAGTCATGGGTTCATAGACTAACCCTAAAAGAAAGAGTTAGAGACAACTTGAAACCGTTCCATAATTGTTTTGGGTTCGGGGACTCAAGGCGACGGAGTCGTGTTCTGCAAGGTGGTGGATTCGCCCATTGATAAAATCAAAGGGGTATGATAAAACTCGTTTGTTGTGCGAGTGGCCCCTCTCGAAACAAAAATGGAGTAAAAGGGAGTGCAAAGTTATTGGTATGCTCCCTCTTGTTGTTGTGGACTCTTGTAGCGGACGGACACATCATGGGTTCTCGGGGAAAAGTTACATTGTCAGATAAAATCAAGGAGCCTAAGGGAAATGTTTCTCATAGCTAATGATTTGTCTGTAAATGGCAATTTTCTTAAGACACATTGGGTCTTAAGGTAAAAAGGAATGTGTTGCGGTGTGGTAGTTTGGATATGAGATGACAAAGGGTAAGACAAAGTGCTATTTGTAAAGCTACTCGTTTGGGTGAGAAACACAAGGGTGGTACAACTTGGTAATGTGGGTGCATCTGAGGAAAGCTCTCCTTAGGAGTTCCTTCACAAGCAGAGCCAAAGAGTAAGCGTGGGACATACAAGCTCGATGGGTATGTGGTGATGATTCAAGTACAATTCAGATCTCACCCAAGTATTACAAAATCCCCAATTTGGGCAGTGGAGATATGGGCTACTACCGACAAGCTAGTTGGTGGGGTGAGCTAGTAAAGCCAAGGCTTAGGTCAAAGTTGATGTATGGACCAAGAGACCAAAAGCAAAACCTGGTTACCACAGATTTGTCAGTGTTATCCAAAAATAGAAATGTGGTGGTCAAGGAAGTTATAACGCACTTCCCAGAGTTTGGCAATACAGAGCGTGAATTGCAGTGGGAGTCGTACTGGAAAGTCCCATTGAACTTGTAAGGTACATTTCATTTTATTGTTATGTAAATGGGACTAACCAATTTCGTGGTCAGTTTTCTCTTTGTGTGTGTTCTGAAGGCATGTGTTCTTATCAATTCCTTGAGGGATGTGGGGGCAATCGATTAGAGAACCAAGACGGTTTGAAGGTTTGGCAGGTGTCAAAAAGCCCTGGTCGTATGCAACAGGGATAAATGTTAGCTTCATGTAACAAAGAAGGACACAATACAAATATCACACCCATTTGTAAAAGTCGATGTTTGTGCAGGCACAATGATTCTGGGTGTGTCGACAAGAATGGTGACAAACGTGGAACGAGTATTGCCAAGAGAGAGAACACACCCAGGTGCTGGGTCGTCAACACAAGGTGGTGGGTCGGTAGACCCTAGTCGGTTTAAGGAACTTGAGGTCGTAGTGGCTGCCATGAGAGCTATGACATCAAATGATCGGCTTTGAGCAATAAAGGAAATGCAGCAAGAGTTGGCCCAGACTATCAAAGATTTTGGTAATGGAGGCAAAAGAAGCATTAAGTCATATAAAGTTCGAACTAGATAAGATCAAGACTCAGGTTAACATGATACAAATAGCTATGAGCAATTCGATGACAGTAGATAGGGTCTGAGGACTAGGGTTTCAAAACCTCAGCGGTATGAAGGGAACAGAGATGCTAGGGAGCTTGAAAATTTCTTGTTCGACGTCAAGCATTATTTCTGATATACGCATACTAAAACAGATAAAGACAAGGTCGCGGTGGCCTTGGTGTATCTAATAAGGGACTCCAAGTGGTGGTGGCGGTCCAAGTTTATTTATGGTGTTTATCCTATCAAAATATGTGATGAGCTAAAGGAAGAGTTAATGGGCTCATTTATTTCCCAAAAATGTAGAATATAATGCTCAAAAGAAGCTATTAGATTTAGCGAATACAGGTTCTATTCGAGATTATGTAAGAGAATAAAGAGGTCTTGATCCTACATGAGAATACTCTACTGACAGGATGTCGTGGGCATATGGGGAAGAGTTTGGTTCCTGCGAAAACCTAAGTTACACGTAGAGGGCACAAGTGAGACATCATTTTAAAGTCCACGACACGAGACTAATGTTGATATGATGGTTGTGGGGTGCTAATACAGGTTCCTTTGTGGGCGTGATAACAAGATGAACTTTTCTAGTAAGTGGATAATGGGGAAGACATGTGGGGAACTAACTTACCCATGAAGTATAGGCCATGTGTGTCAAGAGATCAAATGCGTACTTTTGTGCTTATCAACAGTTCTGTCTGTTACAAAGGGAGTAAAGGAGAAACGAAATAAAGGGGCAACTTGATTGGCTATTACAAGGGTCATATGAGACCATTAAGAAGTTCTAACGAGGACATATGACCATCTATTTTGGCTACTGGAACAAGGGCAAGGTTGTTTGAGAGAATATTGGTGGGTATTCATTTGGTAAATGGTGCATGTATAATTGAGTAAGAAGAAAACCTCACGAGTGGATGATATTAGCTTGTCGTAGAGACTACATTCTCAAATAGTCAAAACACCTGAGGTATACATACAAAGGCATACCATGATTGGTGGTAGCATAAGGCAATGTGTGCCAACCAGGTAATCATACGAGACTTGTGTGGATATGTTTTCATTGATAAAATTGCTTGTATATCTTATAAAAATAGGATGTATTGCGGAGAACAAAAGGCAAGTACAATGCGATACGGTGTTGGCAACTAGAGATAATCTATGCATTATTGAGCAACCAGGTGCAACGCGAGCATGTGCTGGCAAAACTTGGGTTAATGTTGATGACAAATGTATGGTGACGCATTCAATACTTTGGAGGTCTCGGTACGAGATGAGGCAAAGTTGGCGAAGATGCTTAACGTCGAGGAGCAAGCCAGTGAGTGACGAGTCATAACACGTCTGCTCATGATCAGGTATGTTACTTTTGTATTTGTGTAGGTTAATGGGCATATCGTGGAGCACAGAGAAACTACAAGGCACTTGTTCGAGTGGATCGATGGTTTGTTACTTGTCTTTTGCCCGAGCCACAATCAGAGTAAAAGTGGGGGAGCATGAATCTAAAACTCAACATGATAGAAGTGGAACTGGGTCATAATGAGTCTGTGGTCAGTCTAGATGGTTACGGATGTACAACATAGTCAAAAAGGGATAGAAAGAACCCAAGATCAAGGCTTGAATTAGTTGCTTGAAGGATCAAATGGCGGGACAAGAAAAACATACCAAATCGAGCACGAATCGAAGATGTGCTGCCACAAGGGTTCGTATCGGCTCAACAGGTGATGAAGAACTGGTGTCAATATCAATGAGAACCATCCCTTCCTGGACTACATCGGTAGAGGAAGTGGGGGAAAATTACATAACCATCCCTTCTTGGACTACATCGATAAGGGCATCGATAGAGGAAGTAGGGGAGAATGTCAGAACCATCCTTTCTTGGACTACATCGACGAAACCATCGATAAAGGAAGTGGGGGAGAATGTCAGAACCATCCCTTCTGGGGCTACATCGATGAGGCCATCGATAGAGTAAGTGGGGGAGAGATGTCAAGGCCATCCCTTATTATATTACGACCCTACCTTGACAAGCCCGTTCATGACCGAGCAATGGTGGACCGAGTGATGATATGAGCAGTTCCTAAGGAGCTACCAAGTCAAGGATGCAAGTTGAGAAGCTTTAAGAAGACGATGAAGGCCCTATCCAGAAAATGTCCTCATTTGGGACGAAGCAACGTCTACTCACGGCATTCCTGGTAAGTTTATTTAGCTCTTGAGGGGAAAGTGGTCTGGTGTCGGGTCTCTACCATCCCCCTCGCCTGGGCTAGCGACCGAGCTTCCTTGGTGTAAGCGACCTACTCCTAGGCCCATGTGGGGCCTAGGTGTGCGGGCAGTGGGGCCTAGTGGTTGGCGCACTGTCTTCCCGGGAGAAATACCTAGGGAAGGTTTGGGGCCATAGGGCCCCATATCGTGCTCGTGGCTGAAGTACGAGGTTGGAGTGCAGCTATCGCTAGGCCCTGCGGGATTCGAAACTCTAAAGCCTTAGGGCCTTGCGACCCTGAGAATGCTAGACCGAGATAACTCCTTGGACAATGAGGCATGAGGAAGGCTGACTTGTCTGGGTAACACCCATTTCAAGTGCCGCACGGCTTGCCAACCGAGCAAAGGGGGCCTGTCCGTGACACGTCGCACACCGCTAAACACCACTAACGCTGAACACCACTAAATTTTTTTAATAAAGATTAAAATCTTAAGGACTAGACTTATAATTAAAATTATTTCAAAAGAAAATTAAAATTATATTTAATAAACTTTTTATATTTCTTTATAATATTTTTAGTTGATATATTAGAATCAAATTTTTTAAAATCTCCTTAATAATAAAAATCGTAAACCCAACTCCTTTATTATAAAAATCGTAAACCCAACTCCTTTATTTCTTTTCTACCTCCACAAAGGTGATTAATGGGATATTGGAATGGTTGAACGTAAAGACGAGGAGAGCAGGGCTTGTCCCTAATTGCAACGCCGATTTGCTCGAATAGGGTTAATTACCTAGAAAATTTGATTATAATGTATCTAAAATTATGTATAAAATTACATAAAAAAAACCCGAACAACGTGTTTAATGGGATATTGAAATAGGGTTTGTCTCTAATTTTGGAAACCTTATAGAAAGAGAAGGAGCGTCTCTTGTGGGTACACAGTGAAAGGCTAGCTCTTGTGTTTATATAAAGCGGCCGCGGTGGCCGTGGTTGCGACCATGACAAAAGAAAAATAAAGGGGTTAAGTTTAGGGTTTTTGATATTAAGGAGATTTGGAAAATTTGATTCTAATATATTAATTAAAAATATTATAAAGAAATATAAAAGATTTATTAAATCTAATTTTTAATTTTTTAAAAATAATTTTAATTATAAGTTTAGTCTATAAGATTTTTAATCTTTATTAAAATATTTAATGGTGTTCAGCGGTGTGCAACGCTCATTATAAAATTTTCCTATTTTTATTCTATTTTTTCATTTGAATATTGTAATCTTATCAGGCTGAGATTTTTTATTTTAAAAATATACTTTTAATGAAGTCATGCCACTTGCATTCTAAGCAGTTAGAAATAGAAGGGGGGAAAAGTGATTGTAATGGCATGCATCATTCATGCTCATTGATCCGTGATAGAGATGGATGTTAGAAAATTGTATTTTTTAAAAAATTTAAATTTAATATAACTTAGGTATTTTTATATTTTATTAGTAATTATATTTTTGCAATCTTAGCATTTAATAATTTGGTTCTGTAGCGATGTTACTTTCTTTTGCGTTCACTAAAAAATGAGTTTTGAGAGTTTGTGGTCTTTCGGGTATTTAAAAATATTTATTCCGTAGAGTTTTAGAAAAATTGTATTTTGTTTAAAATAGAGTCGCCACCGGCCACTAAGGTAGGTTGGATACCGTAAAACCAGATATTTAAAATTGTTGGGATTCGGGAGTCCGTTACGATGGGGAAGGATTAGCACCCCACACCGCCCAAAATTGGTACTTTAATAATTACCGCTTTATTAATATTAGATTTTTCGGATTAAAGTGACGATTAAATTAAAATTTAGTTATAAGTGCGAGTATATTTTAAAGGCTCTATTATCCGGGAGTAAACGCCCAACAACCATCATTACATCTGATACTGGCCCCGTTTACGCTCGGATAAAAGGGCACCGCATTGACAAAATATATCTATTATGCCATCTTAGAAAACAAATTAAAAATGTACATTCATCCACATTAACATGGTATAAAAACACAAAAAAAAATATTACAATATTAAACAAAAATAATAATAAATTACATGAACAAAAACAGTAAAATGCATGAGCATAATTAACATAACATGTTATAATAAAAAACAAAGCATACATAAATATGGAAAGAGAAGGAAAAAACGTGCTTCCAAAAATAAATTGACTAGCTATAACATATTTGAACACATGTAAAACTAATGCAAAACATGCATGACCTAAATAAAATATGATATTAAATTAATAAATCAAAACAACATGCTAACTAAAAAAAACTAATACTTGGCACTTAGCACATGACATAAATTATGCATATATAAAAAAAGGACATTAATATCGACAAATAATGTCACACTACCATACAATCCTAGAATGCAAAGAGGATTAAAAACCCATGTAAACTTACAAATATAACATACAAATTAAACTAACGTAACATACGAGACAAACACGTATACAATACGAACAAATGAAATCAAACATGAAAACTTGATATGACACATGATATTAAAACTGATGAACAAAATCACAACACCGATACGCAATTTACGACATAAAACGAACAAGACAAACATGATATTAACATGAATAAACAAGCCACAAATTAACACATAACATAATGCACAAAACCAACATAAAGACTAACATATAAGCACGATATGTAAAAAGAAAAACTAAGACATAACATGTACAATAGACGTACATAATAATCAAACAAATTAAAATAGAAAGAAAAAAACATGATACCACACCTAAAGAAAATAAAAGTAAATATCATATAAGCAAAACATAAAATAAGCAACATGAACATGCCAGAAAAACAAGGTCAGATAAAGACTAAAGGCATAAATATTTAAAGCATCAAAAGGATTGAAATGAAATAAAAACATAATCTGGAAGCCGAAATTTAATAATCAAAAGGCCTATTCGAGGACTTAATTAAAAACTTGAACAAACGGGAATGGACCTATCGTGTAATAAACCTATGAGGCATGCTCAAGGTGAAAACTTCAAAAACACGGGGTGGCTAAACATGTAATTTTACTATTTGGGAGCTGATTCGGACAAATTTAGGACCAGATTGAAAAACGTCAAAAAGAAAGAAGGACCATGTCTGCAAATATACCCTGCGGCGAGACAATTTTAAAAAAACAAAAACGCGGTGGGACTTATAAAATAATTATTCCATTTTTAAAAACAAAAGACTCTATAAAACGACCTCTTCAGGTCTATTTTTAGATTTTGGTCATTTAAAATTTTTGTTTTATAAAACAAACTCCCTCTCCCTTTTTGTTTTCCTTCAAAACCGAAACCCAAACCTTGAACCCAATAACCGGCGACCAATCGCCGCCCCTTCCGCCGCTAGTTGGCGGCGGCGGCGAGCCAAAAGGAAAACCACCAAAACAATTTTTTTCTTTTTAAAGACTAGAATACGGCTTTAGGCTTTTGTAAAAACGACCCCTGTTTTTTGGATCTAGGAAAGGTCGGACCAAAATCCCTAAAAACATATCCAACCTTTCTCTTTTTAGCCGATTCACCCTCAGAGAGTTTGTCACCGACGAAAGGGGCTCGGACGGCCAAGGGTAAACTCTTAAACCTTACTCTCTGCTATTTTTTTCGTTTCTCTTATTTTTCTTGCTTCGGAGATAGACATGCATGCAAGAAAGGAGGAGGAAAATTTACCTCTCGAATTTTTTGTTCTTTTTTTTATTTCTGGTTACGTGGTGGAAGGACTCATTCTGCCAGATCCATTTCTGGCCGTTGGATCTGATCCAACGGCTAGGATTGCTTGGGGTTTGGACGGTCGAGATTGTTTCTGGGGAAGCGTGAGATGACGACACGTGGCTCTTGGAAGCTGGATGATCGGGCTCGTGTCTAGCATGCGCGCGTGGGGAGTCTGTTGGCCAGCGCGTGTGCCCCAAGCAGCAGATGAAAGGTCTTCAGGATTCGATCATGGCCGTTGGATCTGGATCTGATCCAACGACCCTCCTTTAGCCGCCTGCAACAGAGTTTCTGATATATATTTTTAGAGTTTTTAGTTATTAACTTTGGGTCGGGCTGATTTGGGCCTTGTATTAATTATTTGGGTTTCTTTTTTAATTATGTAATGGGCTGGACATTATAATATTTGGGTTTTTTTAATACATTATCTGTTTATATTATACATATAATAACACTAATATCAATATAATAATAATAATAATAATAATAATACGATAATACAACATACACGCATACATACATATACGGACACACATACGTATAACGTACGGTCACATGCAAACATTGATATATGTAATACACCCTTAATTAATATAGTGTACAAATATTCATGCACATATAATTATACACGTAATTAACATACACATATTACACATACAAACAAGGCACACACATAAAATATAAACATATGTATGATGCACATATACTTTAATAAATATTAACACGTACACATATATAATATGTATAGTACGCATGCAATCAAATATATCATACACATATTTTACACGTTAATCACATATATATATATAATAAATATATAACATATATACATGCAATCATAACACCCATTAATTATACTAATATATTAACAATGTTTACAAATCGGATAAAAATGAGTGATTACAGGTTCCCTCTAAATTTATAATATATATTTGTCTTAATATAAAATAAATGCTTAAATTATTCAATTTTTTTAGGTGCCAAAATTATTTTTTTTCTCTTTTAGGTGCTCAAAATAGCCTATTTTTCGTTTTAGGTGCATAAACTTTTCTTGTCTATTTTAGGTGCCCAAACTATCATTTTTTTGTCAAAGTAGATGTTCATACTATTATTTTTTTGTCAAAAAATGTATCTCGTTTTGACCTTAAAATGGACAAAAATAATAGTTTGGGCACCTAAAAGGGGCAAAAAAAAGGTTTAGGCAACTAAAAGGGGGAAACGAGATAGTTTGAGCACCTAAAAGGGACAAAAAAGTTTAGACACCTAAAAAAATAATAATTTAAACACTTATTTTAACATTAAGCTTATATATATTTTTAAAAATTACACTTCTCATATAAAACCGTATATCCACCGTCCATCTTTAATAATCCTCAATAACATACCAACTGAACTAAATTTAATCTACTCTCAAAACAAATATATATATATATATATAATATTCCTGATACTGACAAAAAAAAAAACAAAGCCAAGTGGAACCTTTTTGAGTAAGAACCTTCCCTGGTTTATCGTTCACTGCAAAAAGTTGTTGAGACAAAAGATTCTACTCGCATGTTCTCCAAATCACACTTATTTCCATCTACCATTACCATTTTTACTACATATCTATTTTATAATTTATATTTAAAATTTATAATTTTTTAATAATATTATTTCTAAAGTTCAAACTCAAATTATCACCTTAAAAAAGCTATTTACATTGTCATTTAACATCGTAAATATAATGTGCATGTATGATATTCAAAGTTTATGAAATATAAATACAAATAGTTATATGATAGAAATATTTGTATTCGTGCATTAAAACCATAAATATTTTTCTAGACTATTTTAAGTATAATTTAATTTTTTTATATTTTAATTTTGTGATGTTGAGTTTTTATATCATTTTTTATTTAGATATATTGATCATATATCAATGATATTTTAAAATTTTTGTTTAATTTTATTCTTAACTATTGACCTGATAAATATGAAATAGACAAAATATCTTTTAAGTCCTTTATAGTTATAGCTTTTTTTTCAATTTGACATGTAATTTTTAAAATATCATTGATTGAACAATAAAAAATTTCAATCGTCTACATTTACATAGTTTTAAGGTTCAAGATATAAATACCGTAAGCATAGTGTCACGCCTAAGAAGATACGAGGATATTAATCCTACATCGGAAAAGAAAATGGAGGTCTTGAGGTATATAAACGGTGGCGCTGAACATCCTATCAGACATGTCTTTTGAGAAGAGAGTAATGACCCCGTGACAAGTGGTATCAGAGCCACCCTGAGGTAGGCAGGGTGGACAACTGTGACAATTGGCCCATCACGAGCGTGGTTGACTCGTGACGAAGGCGTCACGAGGTTGAGTGAGGGAGAATATCACGTCTAGGAAGAGGCGAGGACATTAATCCCACACCAAAAAAGAAAAAGAATGTATCGCTGTACATCCTATCAGACATACCTTTTGGAAATATGGTAATTACCCGTGACAATAGAATTAAAATAGTTATTTTACTTTTTATAACTGTCAATATTGTAAAATTGAATAGAACTAGTGGAATTACCGGGTTTCAAATAAAAAACAGTACATGCACTCCATATCATAAAATTAAAGTATATGGACTGAATTTTATTATTAACAACTATAGAATAAAAAATTAATTTATTGCAGTTTGGACATGAGAGATTATCTAAGTCTTTTATGATATTGTATGATTGCAACAAAAAGTGACGGAGGCAAGCTCATTGCGTGTAGAGGCATCGACATTACATATGGACGAAGTCATTTTTTTTTGTTAATCACATGTATTCGATTTATTAGTTAATTAATTCGAATTAAATTTTGCAGATACCTATTATTGAGGTAATCCTTTTAACTTAATTTTCTTCATTCACAACATTAAAATTAAAACTTCTTACTTTATTTAAGGGATCTAATACCTCATCCCACTAAACCAACTATTTTTTAATTGTGAGCCAGAGTCACTTTGGGTGGAAGGAATTGTTGATCATCCCAATTTTTTTTACAGAATAATATTTTTTTATCTTTTTATTTAAATATTAGTCAAATAAAAATTTTATCCTTTTTATTTTTAGTATTTTTTTATCCAGTTCTCTATTCAAGCCATCCATGGAACAGTAGAATTAGAATTAGACTTCGTTCGGAGTAGCTTCTCCAACCCTGATTGCGGAAAGAACAGTAGTTTGGGGGAGAAGCCGAAAATTTCAGCGTTTTCCAAAAGCTTGGTTTGGATACCAAATTAGGTGCAAAAGCTGATTAAAAAGACAGTTTTTGGTCGTTCGACGAATAGGGATGGTAAAATTACTCGATCCCGACCCGAGTCGACCCTATTGTTAATGCTCAATTTAATTTTTTTATGGTCATTTAATTTTATTATAAATAGAATTAAATTGTGCTTTGAAAATGACGATTTTGTCCACTATTTAGCCTATAAATAGTGGGCAATCTTACTCATTTTATATATCCCTAAGCAAAAGACATTTGTTTTGAAACGCTCTTTTGTTTTTATAAACTTTTCATGAGTGTTATTTTGAGTTGAGAGAAGAGCAGTACTATCAAAGTTCACTTTATCTTTCGGGTGTACGAAATTTGAAGAAGCGTGCTAGCCTTAGGGGACCGTTCGTCCATGGTAGCAATCACACACATCGGGGCGAATTCGTTTTTAAGGCAGTGGTTAATACCACGATACGATTATTGTTTCGTTTAATTATTTTATTATTTTCCAGTCATTGCTAACGCCTCATTTTGCAGCAGTCTATTTTTCAACAGACCCGATGGGGGTTTTCTTCTTGAATTTCGGGGATCAGGGCGGGTTCGGGTATAAGATAGAAATTTCCCGCCCCACCCCGTATATTTTTAATTATATATGTCATATTTATGAAAAATACGACTATATATAAACACCTTTAGGGGGTTTTAAGCTATTTTTAATTTGTGTTTATTGTAATTTTTTTTTGATGTTGTTAAAGTTTTAACATATCTGATTCTGATGGTTAATGATTCAAATTTATTCTTTTAAAATATGTATTTTTTTCAAGTGGGTAATTTAGTTAGTTTTATTTTATTTTTTATATAGTTTTAGAGTCCCTCGAAACTTATATTTTGTGAATGTGATAGTGGTTTGGTCAAATCTAACATTAATCGGCGGCAAAAATTAATATTTTTTAAATTTTCGGGTCGAGTCGAATTTATGAGTTGATATATCAAGCGGGGCGGGATGAATAAATTAATATTTATATTCAAAGCGGGACGGGATCGAATTTAAAAATTTATAGATCAAGGTGAATTTGGGCGGCCAGAAACCCATTCCACCACGTTATCATCCCTTTCCGCGTAACTTTTCTATTCGACAGCAAAAAATTAGTTTCAAACTCAATACTAAACGAGCTCTTAGACTCTCTCAGCTTGTTGCTGAGTATGGAGAGAATTATGTGAACTTAAATATTTGTTAACAATTTTTTTTAATAATTTAAAATAATTATAAGTTAGTATCTGTGATGGAAATCAATAGTTTTTTTTATTATGATCGTTTATTAAGTTATTGTTAACAAAATTTCTACCATTCTAATCATTATGATTAAGACATAAATTAACATATGTACATCATTATTTCCACTCCAGGACAAAATCCCATACTCTTACCACTTGTCCAATTAGAAGCTGAAGACATGGAGATCTCTTATAGTCAAAGGCTGTTGCCGTGACAGAGGGGTATTTTGGTTAATTGAAGCGAGAAATTCGAGCAAAGCTGCTGTCGAGAATTTTGGATTTCGGGAAAAGTGGAAAAGGAAAGTCGGCTCTAAAGAAAGAAGAAGAAAGCACCAGCGTAGGTCCCACTGCTTACGGAAAGTGTCGGAACAGGAAGAGAATGGATGCCTCCTCCGTTACGCTTTCTCATACATCGCCCACCATTTTACTAATAATTATCAAGATTGCCATTCATTATTTTTTAACATACATCTATTTGTGTACAATCGAACTAAACTCAATCGTATTCGACCTTTATGAATGTTAATTGATTGTTAATCACAAGTATTCATTTATATGAGTTCAGATTAATTTTAATAAGTAGTGAAATTAATATCAATAGTAAAATATGCGTTTGTATGTAAAAATGAATTTATATGTCAACAACATCTAGAACAGTTTTGTTATAATATGTATATGTAAAATGAACTTACATGTCAACAATTTTTAAAGCACGTGGTTAAAAACTCTCAATTGATACCATCATTTCTCACTTAAATTGTGGGTTCAATACTCAACACGAACAAAATCCTATCCTTTTATAGTAAAAATAAGGTTTAATATATTAATTGGTCCTTTTATTTGGTCAGTTTTCTTAACTTAGCATTTAATTTTGTTTCACTTTAGTACTCAGATTTGAAAAAGAAATTACAGATATTTCAATAACTAATCAAGTAATTTCATCCCATAACATTAATTATTGAATATCACATTAATATCAAGTATCAATTTAAAATATTTTTCAAGTTTAAATAGCAAAATGGTAAGAATATTTAAGTATCAAATTTAAAATAACGTCCATACCACAAAGATAGTGTTGGCCTGTTGGGCCAGGAAGTTCACCAGCGGGACCCAAGTTATCCGTCGATCAGTGATGGATGCAGTAAGTCCTATCAAAAGCAATTGTATTTCTATTTTCGAAAAATATGTTAGTTTAGGGTTTTTTTAAAATTAATTTATTGTGTAAAGAGAAAAAAAAATAAAATCTTTATACCCATTTTACATAAAAACATTTTAATTTATCATTCTTAAATTTATGAATCCGTCATTGCCTCATTAGTTCCTTTTGGAGAACATATTGAAGTTCAAAATGTGTAGTCTGTCCATCTCCTATTTCTATCCTCCCAAAAGTTCTATTCCCATATATATTCCATGGCGTGGATTAATTATTCTTATCAAAACGCGGTAATATTCCTCCTTTTTTTCACGAATCAAAACCTCATTTCCAGCTCTTCCTATAAATATTTACCAACTCAAAGCAACGCCGTAACCGGGCGGAGCTAGGATCGAACATTGAAAGAGGTTAAAATATTAAATTTTAAAAAAATATAAGGGCTTATTGAGTATTTAAACTCAAAATTTATAGAGTAGGGTCTAATTTGTCTAATATTTAAACTTATGAGGACATAAATAGTTATTGGATAAAAAAATTTGAACTAATCCGAACCGACCCGCGTCGCACACCTGACTTTGGTGGGTGAGTCTCCCAGCAATTTTTTTTTTGAATACACAAGGCCTCGAACTCGAGATCTGTTTAAGCGATACCAAATTGCTTATCACAATAGCTCATTCTTCTTTAGTTCAACACTTATTTGATTATATATTTAATAAACTATTGTATTTTTTAATATGAATATTTATTTTTTACAGAGACCAAATTACTATTAGACCGATACTTACTAAATGTATAAATTTTATAATAGGGATCGAGATTTTTTGGGGCCAAAGAGAGCTCCTCCCCTGATTGCGACACAACACTTATAAATTATGATCCATTTATAGATTCAATGTTATTTTTTTTTGTCAAGTGTTTTGCATGAAGATATAGGGAGTGGGTCTGAGCCAAGGATGACTTACGGGCTCCCACTCCCATAAGTTAAGCTGCTCTCTCTCCCTATACACTATGTCACCATGACTCTTGTCGAACATGTACTCGTTTCTAATACTTGTATTTCGAGTTCCGATAATATTGGATAGATACATATATTCATATATGTGACTTAACTGTGTGAAAATCATGTGAGTTAACCAGGTTCAGACTCAGTTTCACACTCTATTTTTATATGTCAGATAAACTACATATTCATGATTATATGTTACTTTGATTATGGAATACATATATATATATATATATAATTTTCTTTATGATAATTATTGTCTTTAAAGCTTTATAGATGAAACCTGTCTTTAATTTAGGGATGACATTGGAAAAAATGAAAGTACAAGGTTTGATTATGCAAAACTCTTTTACCCATTCTAATCAATTACTTGTAATCATGTCTCATCAATTCACATATAATTGTTTCCTGAACACATGATTGAAGACAGAAACACCAAAATTCAACGAAATGGGGTGCTGTTTATCTTCTTCTTCTTGCTCTTGAGAATACGCTTCTCCAAATACAGTTCGTCTGGTTCACTTCAATGGATATGTGGACGACTTTGAGCATCCCATCACAATGAGTGAAGTCACAGGCAAGCCCCCAAAGCAATATCTCTGCACCGCCGCTCAGCTTTTGTCGGCAGCGTTCACGTCTTTGAACCCTGATGCTCGGCTCCAACCAGGCCAGCTCTACTTTGTGCTGCTATTGTCGACCTTACAAGACGAGGTTTCTCCTCTGGATATGGCGTCTATAGTAAAGAGGAAACCCGTTTTGAATACCATTAGTGAAGTGTCTGATATACAAGCGATGTGTGCTATTACAACCAAAGTAGCTTCAAATTGAAAGAGGAACAATTGGAGCAGTTGGTAAAAGGTCTGAAGTGTTAATTTCAGATTTATTTTTAGATTTCCAACCTTTCTACTCCTGTTTCCAGGCTGAAAACTAAAGTATATATTCTTATACAAAGTCAATATGTCTGGGACCATGGATCCAAAAATATTTTTTAAGATTTGATTTTAATTTGATGATTTTTTCTTCTTGTTTTGTTTTTTTTTTCATTTTTTATAATTTATTTTGAAATGCAATTACATTACACATGTATGCATGTAATACATTAAATATCATGTCATTTAAAATAAATTGTCATATGTATGTACTTTATCATTACCGTTAAATTTTTAACAGTTTAGTGAGCATATTAGTTAAAAATGAGGAATTTCACAAAAAAGGTATAGATTGAGGGTCAAATTTATCCCTTAAAATGGATAAGAGCCAAAATGACAGAAATGGTAAACGTTAAGGGCCAAATTTATCTTTATGCCTATTATAATTTATAACATTTAATTAAGGCTTAAGGGTGTAATAAGCTCATGAACTTTTGAAAAAAAAATTAATTAAGCCCCTAAACTTTTTTGCACCCAATTAAGCCATTGAACAAAAAAATTTAATCAATTAAGCCCTTTGGTCAATTTTGACCATTAAAACTTGACAGGTTTTTTTCTTTAGATATTACTGACACATAATACACTACAGTTCTATCATATTGCATTTACAGATTTTTATCAAAAAATATTTTTTATATAAATTTTATAAGTCTTTTAGAATTTTTAAAGAATTCTTTAAATAAAATAAAAAATTCTAAAAATGTCAAGTGAAAATACTGTGACACGACGCACTGCACTAATAGATCCAAAAATGCTGTCAAAATTTAATGATCAAAATTGTTCAAAAGGCTTAATTGATTAAATTTCTTGGTTTAAGGGTTTAATTGGGTGTAAAAAAGTTCAGGGGATTAATTGATTTTTTTTTTCAAAAGTTCAAGAGCTTTTTACACCTAAGCCTTTAATTAAATATAATCATCTCCTTGTAATCTTGTTGTATTTACCCTTTATTCAATAAAACTAACAATTATTATTAATTAAAAAAATATGATCATTCCCATTTATAGATTAAAAGTTATCGAGAATACCAACAATCAGTTGGTCTTGTGAGATGAAACACTAGTTGACCAAGTGATTAAGGATACTTATGTTATCCCATTTTATATATGTTCGAATCTCAATATTTACCTTAGAAATGTAATATTTCTATTTAATAAAAAATATAAAAAATATCTGAGCTCAAATCTAATTTAAACATGAAATGATTCAAAATTAAAAATAAAGTTTATTGAAGAATTAAATTGTTATTTGTTCAATTGTTTTTTTTTCATTTTAATTTAAGATGAGCTAAAATCATTGTTATTTTTTAAACGATAATTTTTTATACGTATTGTGTACGTTATTTACAAGTTAGAGTGTAGTGTTAAGTATTTAAATTTAAAATTTTAAAAATTAAAAAATATATTTTTTACGCATTATATGTATCAACAAATCGTAACTTAACTAACTCTAGTTTATTTTTATGTTAAATCTTTGTGAAATTACTGGGGAAGTTTCTGAGTATTGAACAAAGGGATAATAGTAGTCTTTATATAGAATAGGGATTGGGTACATAGGGTATAGCTGATTTGATTATTTGTAATTAACTTTGTACTATCAGTTTTGGAATACAACTTACAAATTCACCTAAAATATCTTTAGATATTTTTTGGATATTTGTTTTAGAATACGACCTTTTGGATATTTTGAGGAAGTAGACTTGCATCTTTAGCCTAATCTATTAGTACTTGAAACCAATTCACATATAATTGTTTCCTAAACACGTGATTGGAGACAGAAACACCGGAATACAACGAAATGGGCTCTTCTTCTTCTTCTAGCTCTTGCGAATATGCTTCTCCAAACACAGTTCGTCTGGTTCACTTCAATGGATATGTGGAGGACTTTCAGCATCCCATCACAGTGAGTGAAGTCACCGGCAAGCCCCCAAAGCAATATCTCTGCACCGCCGCTCAGCTTTTGTCGGCAGGATCCATGCCTTTGAACCCTGATGCTCGGCTCCAACCAGGCCACCTCTACTTTGTGCTGCCATTGTCGACCTTACAAGACCACGTTTCTCCTCTGGATATGGCGTCTCTAGTAAAGAGGCTTACGGCTAGAGCCAAATCCCACGATGGGACGCCGGAAACTACGCCGGTTAACGGCCGACAAAAGAGAAAGGAGACGACAAGGTCCTGGAAACCTGTTTTGGATACCATTAGTGAAGTGATCTGATATATAAGCGATGC
Organism: Hibiscus mutabilis; assembly: GCA_019671005.1. NCBI lineage: Eukaryota > Viridiplantae > Streptophyta > Magnoliopsida > Malvales > Malvaceae > Hibiscus > Hibiscus mutabilis. The sequence goes on from JAGYYJ010002883.1 coordinate 133,742, forward strand.
TTGCTAGCTTCAAATTGAAAGGTAGGGATGTTTTTTTTTTTTTAGTTTATGTCTGTAAATATCATTCCCACTTGTTGTCTGAATATTTAACTGCTTACATCTGTCCAACTTTTGTAGATATACGGATGCATATGGAAGATCTTCTGCACCAAAATATGATATCTTTTCATGATATTTCATATATTTCACATTACAATGACAAGTAAGCAATAGTCCTCCTTCACTAATTCGAGTAATATGCAGATTTCGAACATCTTCTGGATTTTCTGTGAGGTCTCACTGACAGTATTGTCAAAATAACGGATCCTACTATCTTTCAGACTATAATTTATGTGTTTTCACCCGAACTTTCAGGATCTAGTTGAACATGATGTCTCATTTGTTGCTACTTAATTACATGGTCTAGACTTCTTTCAATTATAAAAACAATAGATCCTTTACCAAAGTTTGGAATAGCTAAACCGTAAATAAATTTACAATAAAACCCAACAAGTAGTTCCAGTAAAAAAGTAGATGATGTTCATCCTAAGAGACTCGTGTTTAAATCACTTTGTCTGCAAGATGTATGTGCTTTGTCAAAAGGTTAAAAAAATACAATTGCTATCTTGTAAATACTTTAAGACTATTAAAAAATAATTTTACAATAAAATTTTTAACTTGGAAAGGGATAAGCGAAACATGTACTACATGTTTGATTCAAGTTATGTAAAATTTATAAAAAGTAATTTATATAATGTTCTATGTTTAATTCTTAAAAATTATCTTGAACTTAGGAAGGGAAAATTTAAATGTCATTTTTTGTCAACAACCTCTAGAGCAAGTGGTTAAAAGCTCACAGTTGACATTTTTTCCTCCCCTAGATTATAGGTTCTAGATCAAGTAGGAACAAATTTCCCCTTTATCTTCTCTCTAGGTAGGAATTATTCAAAAAAAATTTAATTAAAGAATAATCTTTATATATATATGCTGCATTAATGCTTAATTTTATGTATTGTCAGTAAATCAAATAATGATATGTCTTGTTAAATTTAAAACTAAAATCTTTTATATTAATTATTGATGTTATGTCATTATTTTGTTCATTGATAGTATATAGAACTATACACTATCATGACATCAAATATTCACCTATATATATTCATCGTTTTTAAATAATTTTTGTCAATTTTACTTTTTAGTTTTGTAAACATTAAATAATGTAGTACATATATTTTGAAAATTATAAATTATCAGCTAAATTTAAACCAGAAAGTTGACATTTAACTAACTGAAGTACTCACTAAAAGAAAAGAAGAAGGTGCAGTTTATTGGAGTGGCCTGCTATTTTCATTTGGAGCGTAGCATGGGTCCAAATCCCATCACAAACCTTGGCTCTAGTTGTTGCCGTTGAAGCAGCACTTGTGAATTGTGACGTTTGGTGGGATAGTATACAAGTATAGTTTTGCGGATTTTACACAACATCTGTTTTAGTTGAGGCGGAGATGAATATGAGTTTGGTGGATAATTGACGGGTGTGGATGTAAAAAGTCATACCCGTCGTGGGTACTGGGTAGGTGATGGGTTTGAAACCTTATCTGCACCGCATCCACCCGTCCTGCATCCGCCCACTAACTACCCACCATATGAATTTTGGACGATTTATATTTGTAGACTTTAATTATACCTTTTATTATGGTGTTTTATGTACTAAGATATTGGTTTATTTTAAAATCTACGCTAATCCTTAAGTTTGTAGACTTTGAACTCAATTAATTTAGTTTGAAAAAATGATGGTTTATAATCGAGCTTGTAATCATTGTTTAAGAACAAGCTTGAATTAATCAGGTTGTAATTTTGTAATATGTGTGCTTAAGTAGAATTTATACAAGTGTAAATATGCTTTAGTTAAGTTAGCTATAGTTAATTAGTTAGCTACAGTTAAGTATAATTTATACCGGTAAAAATGTGTTTTAGTTAAGTTAGAGATCGTTAGTTAGTTAGTTGTAGTTAAATTTATACTAGTGTAAATGTATTATATATATACACTTGATCAATCAATAAAGTATGCAAAGTTGTACTATTCTTTACAAAAGTAAATGGTTTATTTTTACATAATTCGATATTAGTGGTTGCTTGTAGGAGAATACGGGTTGAGTGGTGAATGTTCAGTTGGGTAGTGGGTGTGGGGATGAATTTGAGAATGTACCCACGCGGGCGGGTGTGGATTTAAAAATTGTACCCGTCGTTGGTAGTGGATAGATGATGGATATAAAAATTTTAGGTGGATATGGAGATGAGGAGGGGGTATCCGCACCCGCCCCACCTATTTGTCATCCCTATTCAATAGTGATGGTGTCTGGTCACTCATGTTTGTTGAGTACATACATGGGCGGAGTCACGTGTAGCATTGGGTGTTTGTTGACACCCAAAATTTTTGAAAATTTATATTTTTTATATAATTTGTACACAAAAAATCAAAAATAATATAGAATTAACACCTCTTTATAAATAAATTGATACCCTTTTATAAATAATTGGCTCTTCTTAAATATCATTAAAGAAAATGACACCCCTTAGATAAATTTCCTAAAAGACCAGAGTGGTTATGAGTTTTTATTATTATTTATAATCATTCATATTTAAATCATTGATTGATTAATCTATATAGAATATTATACAAGTCTATTATGGGAGTGATCATCTCAATTTATTTTGTTTTATTCATAACGTTAGGATTCAAATATTTAACCTTGTTTAAGAGATATATTGCATCATCGTACTAGACCAACCGATTGAAGATAGGGTCTGACCTTATTTAAGGAATTTAGTGCATCATTCTACTAGACCAGCTGATTGTTGGTAGGATTGAGAGTTTTTTTATTAAGTATATAGCTTTTTACATTCCAAAAACAAAATGACAAGATTTGAACTCACACAAGATAAGGCGACATGAGCATCGTTGACTACTCGACTAATTAATGAATCTCTTTACGATTAGGAGTTTAGTTTGTAAGATTTTAGAATTTATAGTTTAGGGTTTAAGGTTTAGAAGGTAGGGTTAGAGATTTAAATTTAAATTTTTAAAAAATAAAATACAGGTTTATTTATTTGCACATATATAATTACTTTATTTAAAATATAATTAAACATTTATTTTATCATTAGTATTTAAAATTAAATATAAAAATATTTAAGTATTAATTTCGTTGATATTAATATGATATTGATATAAAAAAATAAATTCAAACTTATTTAAACATAGAGAAAATATTTGAAGTACTGTTAGTGAAATATTTTTTGTATAAGCCGACTTCTAAAGCTGTCATGTATCATTTTTAAAAATCTAATCTCTAATCCTTAAATTATAAATTCTAAATTTTAAACTATAAAATTTATTTTCATACATTAAAATCTAACCACAAATGTTAAAAGCTAACTCTAAACCCTAAAAAATTAAATGTTTGTGAAAAAAATAAATTTTCACCGTAAATACGTAAAATATTTTACCTTAAACATACTTTTTTTGATTTGTGAATGACTAAAATTTAAATATATGAAAATTAAATTTAAAATTATTTAGTGTTTGTATATTCCAAATAATAAGTAACTTAAAGCTCATCTAGTTCGGGTGGAGAGCTGCTGGGTCCACCACTGAATCATTCTACAATTTTAAATATTATAATTTATATCATAAACCTTAAAACTTTTAACTTAAATTTTAAAATTTAAACTCTTAAATGCTAAATTAAAATTTTAAATCTTAAAATAAAACGACTCATGTCAACTATACAAATTATTTTAAAATATTGTATATGTATTTTCTCTTATACTAAAAAACTTCATTCAAATCAACAAAAGAGGGCCATGAAGGCACCATACAAGCTATACAACCATCCCATGAGCCAACCCACAAGGGGCACAACAAACGCGTTCCAAAACATGGGAAGAGCAACGAAGAACCAAGCCGAAAGACACATCGACAAAAACCACAGCCCGCAGGGCAAGAAAACAGCAAACAGGGGGAAACAATGACATACTCAAAACCTTGGAATAAAAACAATTTCTGTACTTTAATATATTATACCGATAATAATATTAGTCGAATAAAACTCAATCGACAACTGAATTATCATTTAAGAATTCTATAATTAATCGAATCAAACTCAATCTCTCAGTTGACATCCTTTCTCTCTCCCTTATATTACAAATTTAAAATTTAGTAAGAGGAAATTTTCTTTTTTTCCTTCCCTAAAATTGTTTTAAAAATTATATAATTAAATTTCACAATTTTATCCGACATATATTTTAAATAAAAACTTAACGGAAACAGCATTTCACCCTAATATTCACTTGATTATTGTTCAATGCAATAGATGTCAAAGTAAAATATAAGTTTAGATATATTAATTAGTTAATTAAATATAAAATCTTGTAATATAAATAAATAAAACTTGGATATAACGAGGGATTTTAATAAACAAACAAACCAGCTATTTTTTGTTATATTATGTCTCTTTCAATTGTTTTCTCTAAAAAAATGGGGAAAACAGAGAGGAATTGAACGCTTGAATGCTGGTTATTGCTCAACGTAAAAAAATATTCCCTTTTATGTCTCCCAATCCAGGCGTAAAGGTTTCTCTTTTTGTCTAATTGTTTGTGTTTTTTATCGCAAGAAATGATCAAAGAGATTGTAATGGAATTACCGCCGTCGTCGTCGTCCGGTGTCGCTCCGGCCGAAAGTCGTGCTTTTTCTAGTCTGAGAGTCGTCCAATGGCGTATCAATCTCGGAATTTTACCTCCTTCTTCAATTGATGATCTTCGAAGGGTAACAGCTGATTCTCGCAGAAGGTAACCCTTTCATCTTTTCCTTTACCTTCCTTTTCATTTTATATGAAGAAAAAAGTTAGCATCAGAGTGAGAATTTGTAATTTCGAGCTTCTCTTTATTGTAGAGATTACCAAAACTTGATCTTTTTTCTTTCTTTCTAATTTTAAATATAATTATTATGTTTTAATGTTTCAGCTAATTCTAGCTTAAATTTAATATAAAATGATAACTCTGTGTCTCTGGGTTTTCAAGGGATATAACTTTTACCTTATTTTCATGTTCAAATTATTTCAAATAACATTATTTTCCTTAAGTTACAATAATCAATGATTAGAGTTTTTATTTCTATTTTTACATGTTTTGGAAATAAAAACTAACTGCTGTAGTCTCAAATCTCTGTTTTATGGGAATTCAGATATGCTGGTTTGAGAAGGCAGCTGCTAGTGGATCCACACGTTCCCAAAGATGGAGCAAGCAATTCCCCGATCTTGTTATGGATAATCCACTCTCACTAAACCCAGGTAATTGTAATTTCTCTGCTTTCTTTTGCTGCATTGCTTTGATTTTTTTAGTTCAGCAGTGGTTAAAAAATTGCATTGTTGATCCATCGGTTTTTGTTTGAACTAGTACTGTTATCTGTACCTTGCTATCTTATGTTGATTGATGCTGAATTTGTATGGACAGTGTTTATGGGTCCGGTGTCTGTTTCAGCTGCATAAGGAGGCAAATCTCTTTTCCTCCTTTTACACCCTATCCTGGTTGGTTGTTTTTCAAGCCAGGAATTGTAACTCTTCTTCGTCAGTGGAAATTTAGACCTGCCTAAATGTTTTGAACATTCTTCTACAAGAAAATTTACTGTGGTTTCATCCTGTTTTATGATTTTAGGTGTTTCTCGTTTGATCTATTAAGTCATAGCTAATTCTTCTTGCAGACAGCACCTGGAGTCAATTCTTTCGGAATGCTGAGCTGGAAAAAATGGTTAACCAGGATTTATCACGATTATATCCGGAGCATGAAAGCTACTTCCAGACTCCCGGATGCCAGGGAATGTTGAGGCGCATATTGTTACTGTGGTGCCTTAGACACCCAGACTGCGGTTATAGACAAGGTATTTTGTTAACCGCTTTGCACGCATGTGTTATTACTTTTCATGCTATCTCACTGTAGATTTTGAAAAATGAAATGAGAAAATGCCTTGCAATGCAAAATATTGATTGTGTTTTCAAGGGTTTGATTCCTAATGTTTAAAACGTGAAAGTAATATGGTTGCGATCATCTTAGGTGAAGTCTAGTTGGAATTGGTAATTCAGTTTTATTTCGTAGCATGCAATGAAAAACTGTTGGATTTGGATCACAATATCCTGGGTCTGTTAACTTTTACTATATGAATATGTGAGGCATCAAGCTGGCTCTTTATCTGTTTCCCTTTCTTGCTTATTTGTAGGAATGCATGAACTCTTGGCTCCTCTGCTGTACATTCTTCATATTGATGTTGAGCGTCTCTCAGAAGTGCGGAAGCTATATGAAGACCAGTTCATTGACAAATTTGATGGATTTCCATTTGAAGAAAGTGGTGGCTCTTACAATTTTGATTTTAAGAAGTTTTCAGATTCTTTGGAAGATGAAAATGGATCTCAAGGCAATTCAAAGAAAGTCTGCAGTCTTTACGAGCTTGATCCCGAGATACAGGCCGTTGTATTGCTAAGTGATGCTTACGGAGCTGAAGGCGAACTTGGTATTGTCTTGTCTGAGAAATTTATGGAACATGATGCCTACTGTATGTTTGATGCTCTGATGATTGGGGCACGTGGTTCAGTTGCTATGGCAGATTTTTTTGCTTCCTCTCCTGCAGCTGAGTACCAAAGCGGCTTGCCCCCTGTCATTGAAGCCTCGGCTGCACTATACCATTTACTGTCAATCGTTGATTCATCTTTGCATGCCCATCTTGTTGAGCTTGGTGTTGAACCGCAGTATTTCACACTTCGCTGGTTGCGGGTTTTATTTGGACGGGAATTTTCACTTCAAAATCTCTTAGTTGCATGGGATGAGATTTTCTCAGAAGATAAAAGCCCACTCAATAAAGTTTCTGAGGACGCTAACCATTTCAGTTTTAAACTACTCAATTCACGCCGTGGAGCATTAATTGCTGCTATGGCAGTCTCTATGATACTTTATCTTAGATCTTCCTTGCTTGCCACTGAAACTGCAACTTCTTGTCTTCAGAGACTCTTGAATTTTCCGGAAAGTATAAATCTGAAAAAACTTATAGGGAAGGCAAAGTCACTGCAAATTCTTGCATTGGAATCTAACAAATCATCTTTAATGTCCGCATTTGGTGGGGCTTATAACTGCATGAAATCTCCAACGATTGGTCGCAATGTTTCATCTGATCTAGTTTCTCCAAAAACGGCTCCAAGCCTGCTGCCTGACAGCTACTGGGAAGAAAAGTGGAGAGTACATCATAAGGCAGAGGAACTAAGGCAAAATAGTATAGGAAAGCATACTCCAAGTGGGAAAAGAAGATGGTCTGAAAGAGTAAAGTTTGGCCTAACTAGAACTGAATCTGCCCCAATACCTGCAAGAAAAGAAAAATGCAAAATGCAAGAAAAGAAAAATGCAAAATGGACCATCCTTCCGTTAGGCGTGGTTTGCTTGAAGATTTGTCTAGCAGCTCGGCTTGGAGGAGGGAGCTGAAAAGGGAGGTTGTTTCGAGGCTTCTAATTCAGAGGACCATCATTCTGTAGAGGTTCAGGGGGAGGGACAAAATTGTGCTAACAAAGGGTCTATTGCCACAGCAGAGAATAGATGTGAGAATGAAAGTGGAGCTGTTGCCAGTGAAGATAACTCGTCTATTTTTTCCCGACCCACCAAGTCCTGGTTGTGGCATTAATGATCATGAAATGACACCGAAAAGAGTAGTGTTGCGTCAAATTTATCCGTAGATGATAACGATGATCACCGGCGGAGGAGCGCAGAAGATTTACTGCATCAGGTTTCCCTTCCTCCTGAAGATATCTCTCAAAGTCCTCTGCATGAGAATGAATCTTCAGGGAAGACCTCATCTATTAAGGAGAAAAGGCATCTTTCAGGTAAATTCCAGTGGTTTCGGAAGTTTGGATGAAGCAATGTCAGTGAGGAGACATCCAATAAACGAGGAGATACAAATGAGGCTGCAAAACCTCCAATTCATGATAGCAGGAGAAGTACAGCAGACTCATCTGCTGCAGGCGCTTCTTGTAACTCGCATCCAACCAGCAAAGGTGATACTGTGAACCAGAATATGATTGGAACATTGAAGAATCTTGGGCAGGCTATGCTTGACCACATCCAGGTAATATTCCGGTTGTTCTAACTATACCAAGCTTCAATCTGTTGAAGGAAAATGTTTATTGTTGAATAGATCAGTCCGAGAAGAGTGAAAGTAAACAAAACACAAACCCAATCACTAGAACCCATAATGAGATGAGGCACTAGGACAGGTATTCGAACCTAACACTGTGAATGGAATAAATTGGATTGGGAGGGTCGCTCCCATAATGGGCTTTTGCACTACCCGATCCGGATTCGTCAGTCAATGGATTGAATACCAACATTTATGCAAAAAAAAAAAAAAAAATCTAAACTCATGATACATGAAAATCGGCGATTTCTTTATTTGGTTTACTTCCATGGAATTGTTGATTGAGCGTATTTCGATTGGGAGGTTCTGGAGTCAGTTTTCCAGCAAGATCAAGGTCATGTAGTGTCATTGGACAATTTATCTAAAAGCAAAGGGCAAGCTACCGCCATTACAGCTCTCAAGGAGCTTCGGAAGATAAGCAATCTTTTATCAGAGATGTGAGATTTTTTTTTTGTTTCTCTTTTCCATTTAACGTAACTTGTATATAGTTATGTAATTAGCATTTTTTATGCTAATAAAACAAGTTTTGTATGTAATTACCATCTCTATTGTGACTTATTGTATTTATTTTGAAGCATTATGAGGAAATTGAATTGCAACAAGCTAATTGATTTTCTGGAAAGTTTATTTTGGCTGCGAGTACCGATTTTAGCTAGAAACTGCATCACAAAAATAGTTGTTCATATGTATAAGCCGACTACAAATTTCGGATAAATATCGAATAGTAAATTGGTTCAGATGTTGACATGAATAACAAATAATAAAGGTCAAGTAAGCAACAATAGAAATGAACCATAAATGAAGTCATTCCATTGCTGCATTACAATGAAATCTGCAATTCATTCGCACACCATTTCAACTACCAAACAAGACTGCACCGAATCTGTTCAAGTATACTTACCTATATAAACATCGGTTTCCGCTTTTCTTTTTCTCTTATATGATTAATTAGCAAGGAAAAGCTCATTGGTTCTCTAAAGTATGACCTAATCTATGTTGTGGAAGCCCGGAAGAAGAGACGTGATGAAGCCGAAAACAATCATCTGGATTTCCTTGACAATCCCCCACCACTGATTACCAGCATTTCCTAAACCAGGGTCTGCTTCATTCTCATTCTCAACTGCCTGATTGCAGTCATCTGCTGGTCGGTTCTCATTCTCTGCTCCTGCTTGTTCCACATATCAATGATGTTAAATAAAATATATGTAGAATCACAACCAAATATCGTAACAAGTAAAGCATAAAAGGTTCTCTTTTATCTTCTCTCAGCATACCAGAACCAACAATTACGATACTACATGGTAAAATCTATGTTTCACATGCGTATAAAGCAGTGGAGGCTAGTGCCCACCAACAAGATGGAATTGTTGCATAAACTTAACCATGTATGATGTAACTAAGTTTAGCTAGAAGACGCTAGATTGCATGCCAAACTAGGAAGCTTACTTAGGATTTAATTTTATTGCTTATAATTGGATTTATCTTACTTACTAGCTATATTAATCTAATTCTTCATTTTTCTTAAAGTACTCATGTCCGATTCATAGCTGGACAATAGGGATACGACACTTGAAGAATCCTACAAATACATGGAAAATCTCCAAAGATTACACGCAACTGTGTCGGAAACACACTTGTATCCCACACCCACAATTGAGTTCAAGTACAAAAAAAAAAGCAGCCACACATTTTGAGTAAGTTGAATTCTAATAAAATCTCTAAAGGTTGGACCTAAAATAAAGCTTGGCTTTCCTTAAGCACATCTCTTATCTTCACTTTCTTCCTTTTAAGTAGGTATACATAAAAGTAACTCTTTCAAATTCAAAAGAACATATCTATCTGGGCTGAAGAGGAATCAAGAAAGCCAATGGCTTGTGATCACAATCAGAACAATCATCGATGACATCACAGCTTGATTTTGGAAATTATCATTTGCTTTATCAATTATCATACAAAGGCTCAAGAATTTATTATATATCAATATCTAGATAGTATATATTGTTGCAGGTAATGAAGTTTAATACAATATACCCTACCCTGCTTAAATACCCACAATCTCCCTCGGGAAAAAAAAACATGAATGAAAGGCTGAATGAATTTTAATTTACAAAAAAATAGACAATAAAAAAGATTACCTGCCAAATCCGCATTTTCATTGCCCTGCCTTCCGGCAGCAGGAACATTCTCTGCTCTGGCAGCAGGCCTAGGTGGATGAGGAGGAGGAGCTGCCCTCTGCATGCCTTGGGAAAGCCATCTTATCAATGGTGTGAGAGCACCAGTTTGATACCTGCAAGAAACCAATGTATGTTACACTTAAAAGTATTGAGAAGAGTCCGTAACTTTAGAATTTAGAATACTGCACAAAACAACTGTCATTGTTTACCTCCACCGGAAAAACAATGTGGAAGTGAAAGGTTAGTAAAAAAGAACCACCCATCATTATCTGAGAAAAAGTAGACCCCCCTAAACTCTAACGCCATTAATGAAGCGTATGTGATTCCAACGATAGAAATGCCCCCCTTCAGCCACCCCCTAAAGAAAAGATCACAATTTCTTTTAAAGCAAAACTCACACATTCTCCCTTCTAAAGCAAAAATATTTCTTCCTAAACCCTTACTGATACACAAGGACAATCAAGCCACAGCAATCCAATCAATACAGAGATGGTCAAAAGCAGGATTCTAGGACTTGTTTCTTAGCTTAAGTTAAATAATCAGGAAAATAGCAGTTCCGATGAGCAGAGCAAGTGTTAAATTCAAAGCAATTAGAAGTTCAGAACTTACAAATAAACAAGTGAAGCAAAGAACACAAGGACAGCCAGCCTCTGTCTTGATCCATCTTGGTTGAACAAAAATATTACAACTGCTAGCTTAAGTATAAGCAACAAATCCAGCTGAAATGCGATTTGGAATCTTCTGACAACAACTTGTCTTTGAGGTCCTACCTGCTGCTGTTGATGTTGGGGTTGTGCTCCTTGCCCTTGCTCCTCAACTGAGGTCCCTGCCTCAGTCACAGACCGTCTGTTAATGGAAACCATGCAACAAAGTAAGATAAAAGGCAATAGGGAGATTTGAATCAGATGTGTGATAGAAAAGTAAGATAAAAGAAAAAGGGAGGATGTAAATTAAAACAAGTTAAAAGAACGAAGACTAATAGCACCAGGAGACTTGGCTCGGACGTCTGAGATGATTTTTCTTTCAGTGCAAGTTAGCAAATCCATTTTCTTCCTACAATGGAATAAAATCCCTTTCCTAGAAATTGAATGTATAGCTAAATTTGTTTTTTCTTTATATATATAAAGAAGAAGAACAAGAAGAAGAAAGAAGCAAAATGTATAAATATAGGCTTATCTATATGGCATATATATATAACAATAAATATATATATATATATATAAAGAAGAAAGAAGCAAAATGCATAGAAAATAACAAAAATGAGGCTCCTAATTGTTTTTGCATACATTAATTTAAATGGCTTGGGACTGAAGACCCAGATTTCATGGTAGAAGTTGGATGAATTAATAATTGTATATGATATCACTTACAGGCACTCAACCCATATCTAATAGAATGGTAGGTGGGAATCTTCATTTAACAGGAGGAAGATAAACTACAGAAATATACAAGCTGAATATTTACTTACGTAGGTATATTATAGGTTAGGGGAATGAGATTGTTGGATGGAATTCCAGCAATATGTCCCATAAATGGTTGAACAGGAACAGCATAAATGCCTGCTCCACGGTTCATCTGTTCCTGATTTTGTAATGAAGTTAAACCTGGGATAATTGCAGGATGCATAACGGGAAACATCTGAAAATCACCATTTTGAAAAGCTGGAACACCGAAGTATCCAGGAACCTGCAACATAAAAGCCATATAGAAACTAAGAGTGAAAAGAAAATTACAGACACAAAGCACTAGTGAAGAAAAGATAACATCACCTAACTCTCATCCACAAATTTTAGTATTCACCAAATAGGACAGAACAGAAGCTAACGGGACTCAATTTAGACATGATTTTGTTTAATTTATACTCTTCAATTACTTGGCTGTAAAATGCTCCCATTTAGCTACTAAATGAATGCAACACGCAAATGGTTCAGCTCTTCATTTGAAAACCTTTATCACTGCAAATAACAACTCCATTTATGAAGCACTTCCTAGCACCGTGACAGCAAAATGCAGGGCATCTCAAAATCGATCATAACTGGACTCGTGTATGATAATGCATGTGGAAATCAACAAATACTTAATACAGGAGCAGCACTAGGTTGTTCTCCCAAGACACATAAAAATGATTGCTTGATCCAAGTTCACAGTCCACCGTGTTTACCCAGCTATCACAAGATGAATCCCATTGCTAAAAGTAAAAAAATGTAAGATTTGCATCTTATGGTCCACCAAATGAAGGAATGCATATCCCTAATTGCATAGATAAGATGCATGAAATTTCAAGCAAAGAGACAACACGATCTCTTTTGTTTCCTCTTTTTAAAGTAACTACTGCAGAACATCTTTAAAATCTGCACCGGCATAGCAATGGCAAAATAGCTTTGTAGCTGGTTTAGGTAAAAGTAAAACAGTCCCCAAGTCTACCCTCTCACGAGAAGGAAATTCCAAACATATAGAATCCCCCAAAAAGAACTATTAATCATTCTTTGCACATCTATCGAACACAATATCCACCCATACGTTAATAAACACAGATGATCATTTTAACTCTTAGGGGGGAAAACACTTTGGATAACAAGTCCATTTTGACGAGCATGAATTCAATCAACGACTATCTCAATTGGAAAAAGAAATGCCAGACAAAAACATGATCCAATTTGGAAAAAAACTAACCACCTTCAGGAATATAATAAGAATCGAAGTTACTGTATTAACAAATCCAATCTTAACTCAAAACATATGATGTCACCGGCCAATAATTTGCCAGAAGATATAGCTAAAACTCAGATCTCATAATTCATAGACATTAGATAAATCAAAGCCATCAGTTTATATCCACCAAAATGAAAAACCCAACATTTTATCTCGACTGAAAGGAAGATGGGGAAACTAAGAAATACCTAGAAAAACTCAACCCCATAAGACAGCTAAATTCCCCGAGAGGTAATTACAAAATATTGAATAAAAATTTATTCTTCTCAGCCTACCAAAAACATAATAGCTACCGAAGAACGCGCGGATGCAAATGGGAAAACAACAATTGAATTGTATTGTAGGGAAAAATCACTAAAATAAAATTGTGAATTGAAGATGAAAACCTGGGATGTTTTTGCAGTGTTGACGGAGGATCTTGGTTGTGAGCTAGATGACGCCGTTTCAGATTCTTCAGCCATGACGAGGGGAAAGAGATTCAAATCACCTCGATAGTTCTAAATTTCAACCAAATATTTTGTCGGATCAATTTTATATATAAACCTTTTCCTTTCCTGGAGATTATCTAATGTTGTGCTGTTTTTGCCAATAGCAACATGCCACGTATTGTGTAACTTTTCTCTACCAAAATTGCCGCGATATGCCTTTTTCTTCTTCTTTTTTTAAACATTTGTTTTTTTTAATATATATTGGTCTCTTAAGTCTGAAATTGTAAATTGTATAAAGAAAATGTTTTCCCTTTATTTTTCATCCTCAATAATTCTCACAATACATTGAAGATTTCGATTTCCATCATAGTTTAATTCATTTAAATGATGACAAAATCTTGGGTTCTACATTTGAAAACTCTAACCATAGTCAAGTTTATCCTCCAAAAGAACTCATTTGAAAATTATGTTATTTCAAGACTATTTTAAGAATTACTATTTTATTTCACCTATATTATAAGAAAAAAATCAAATAATTTTTTTATTAAATAGTGAGATATCACATTTACATGCCAAAATTTGAACTGATACAATATGGCGCAAGATGAACATCCTTAACTACTAGGCCAATTAGTAGATTAATCAGCTTTTAATCAGTAATCTATATCTAAAACCTTTAATTGAGTTTATATCTTAGGATTAATCAGATACTAAGTCAACTGAAAATTGACTAAACTACAATTCCTTTAAATAATAATTAATATTATTATAAGTACATTTTTATCTTTTCACACATTTGTAGTATACGATAAAAAAAGGCATAAAAAGAAAAAAATACTCTTAACGTTTAACTAAATAGTCACTTTAATCTATATTTTTTAGAACAATTCAACTCTCAATGATTTATTTTAGATCAAAATGACCTATTTACGACTAGAAATTACCAGTCAACTGACAGTAAATGGCTTCAAATAACGTGACAAACATATATGACAGTGAACGCTAACATTACAATATCATATACATGTTTTGACTTGAAAAAAATATTACATCAGTTAAAAAATAATTTTATAAAATTATATAAAATATTTTTTTCTGCTGACTTATCTTTCTGTTAAATTATTTTAAATTGTTTACCGTCAGTTTTCTAACAATTTTTATCCACGGACCATTTTAACTCAAATTTAAACATTGAGAGTTGAATTGATCTAGAAAAATAATAGAGATCAAAGTGAAATGTTGAGGGGCATTTTTCAACTTTATGCCTAAAAACAACTAACAACCATAATATGTCGAAGCACCGTTGCTATTGCAACATTCAGATACAATTGCACTCAAGTAAATCCGATTTAAGGGTTAAGAACTCCCAACTTAAATTCGGACACTATTAAAACAACCAACAACCAGAACTTAAAATACAAATACAATGACTCTCATTTTAAGTAGATTCAAAAGCATTCATTTAACCTTTTTAATTTACAGCCATTTAGAGTTTTTTAAATTTTTAATATTTTTCAATTCCACCAAAATATTGGTTAGTATCTATTTCCGATTTTAAATCTGGATAAACTCAGACACACCTACAGACTAAATTACTTGAACCCGGATCACCTAGGTGGAACTCGTCACCCCTTAGTCACAGTCCTTGATGATTGAACTAGGAAATTTATGCAATTGATAGCCACTCAATCCAAGAAACCCACCATATTAACAGTGATGCAAAGCTCTGTACAAAGTTAATTAAAAATGCTGTACACGGTACACCGATCTTCCATGACAATGCCGGGGCATGTCCATAGATGCTAAATTGTGATGATCAAAGACAACTATTAATAGCCTTGAAAGAAAAATACACCATAAGCCATGAGATTGTATGTTAATCAACTTTAAAAGCTTAAATAAACTAAACATTAAGTCAGTGATTGATGCAAATGTACAGTAAGCATAGGTAATTGGTGCTCAACCGAGCATCAACAACTTCGACGTAAGAATTAAGTTGTCAAGTTTGAAGCAAACTACAACTTAAACTATCCATCTTAAGATTACAGAAATTGTATTTGTACAACATCCTACTTGCATTTCATGAAGCAGCCTCTCCAATGATGAACTAGATGTGAAAGGCGAGCAAGCCTGCATATGCAAAACATTATTACGATAGAAATGTGATAGAAGAGTGGAGAACTACCAGCACAATTTTAGATCCAAACCATATGGGAAAACGAAAAGACCAATCGACAACCACAGCATGTATCGATTAGCATTTCGTAATTATCTACCGTGGCTGAAACAAGATAATTGTTCAAATGAACCGAGCTGATAGCTGCCTATTGAAAATAAAAATGGCAAGGTTTTGATCTAAAAGACGCATGGCAATTTGTTTGCTGCTATGAAGGTAATACTAATACATATGACAATCATTACTTTGATTTTCCAACTGTTCGATTCATATTAACAAAATTAATATAAAAAATCATTTCAGCTCTTGCAGCAACACTATAGTTTTCTGGACTTGTACAAGCATGCAGACACCTTTCACTCCATGTTCTAGCTCCAAGAAACACAATTACTTTGAGCACACATCGATCATTGACATAAATTTGCCAAAGATAATAGAACAACAAAATATACCACAAAATCCCCATTAACAACACACCCTAACCGAAACCAGTTTTCGAATAGATGTATTTAAGGAGACTCGTATCCAATCACTGACGGCCACCACTGGATAAAACTCAGGATACTAGTTGCCAGCTAAAATATTTTTTTGGCAATTTCTGTTGCTTTTCACCATGGATAAAGTTACCAAGAGTTGGTAGGTTGAACCACTAGCATAAAAACCATGTAAACTAGAAGTAAAGCTTGACAAAAAGCATAGCAGCTTTCAGCAAGAAAAAAATGAATTTGAGATAAAGCTGTTAACCAGTTGACTCAGGAAGAAAACTGATGAAATTAAACAAAACTATATATCGTCAGCTTAAAGTCCATCCTGGAAGCTCATTCAGTTAAACCAATTGCATAATTTTACTAATGCTGAAGAAGAATTATACTTCAGCTGTTAATCATATTCCAAAGAACTAAGCAACTCAAGCAAAGCACCAAAAGAAACGACACACCTGAGATGTGAGGAAGCATGTTGCGAGAGATGGAAATTATTCAGTAGGATCAGCGTAATCATTCGCGTGTCAAGAAGATTTATCGTCTGAATCAATCAAAATCTCGGCCTTAACTTCCTCTTCCTCCTCCTCCTGCTCTGGAATTTTCAATTTCGCACCTGTATACTCACCATCTACAATCCAAATCCAAAATTAACTCTTTAATGAAAACAACCCAATGCTGATCTCTTTAAGAACCATCAAATAGATGAAATAAAGATTACCTGAGACAAAAAAGGAGGCGCAGGGCCAGCCGCGGCCAGTGGTGAGAGAGAGGTACTCGTCGGGTGTTAGCTGATTGGTCAACTGATCAATAAAATGGGAAACTCGCTTGGAACCACGGCGAGGCAGAGGGACCCAGAAGGAGGAGCCCGGGAGGAAAGGGAGCCAATCAGGGGTGGATTTCTGGACTATTATGCCGTGGATGATTTCCTCCATTTTGTTGATGGCGGAGTCTGGTGAAGAAGTGGAGTCCAGGACGATTTCGAAAAGCTCAGGCTTTGATGAAAAGCGGCGGAGGAAGGGGGATCGGTGGTGGAGAACGGAACCGCTGAGGAGTAGGGTTTTCGGTAGCATTCGGGCCATACTTTTTTTTCTTTGTTTTGGATTTCAGATGGGTTAGTTTAGCTTTTGGGTAGGCTTCTTACTCTTACGTTTTTAATTTTCCAGGTCATCCGTAAGGCAGTAAACTAATCAAGTTCGAATGAATAAAATTAAATTTATATTTATTTTTTACGGATATTTATGTTCGTTTATTTAGTATCGCAAGCATTACCGTTTAATTTTTGTGAACGTAAACGTTAAAAATAATAATAAATTTATGTCACTAGTTCTAAGTTCTTCATACTTTACCGTTATGCCTAAAATTTATAATATATTCAATTTAATCTCTAACTTAATCAATTTAAAATTAAAATAAATAAATAAATGAGCTTTTAAATAAATAAGCCAGCTAAAAGTTTGTTATGTTGGTGAAGTTAATTATCTAAATTATTATTTAAATATTAAAGCTTTTATTACTCGAAACAATAAATATTGTTTATAAAGAAGATATTACATACATTGACAATAAAAAAATTTGTTTACTTAATCAACAATCTGTTAGTATAGCGATATGAGGCGCTAAGTCCCTTAAAAAAGATTAAGTGTTTAAATCTGATGTTGTGAAGTAATAAAATTAAATTAAGATGATCGCTTTCATATTAGGTATTTATAAAATATAATTTAAATTAGTTGTCCAATAAATAAGACATCAGTGATTAAAAAAATTATTTTCTTAAAAAATTGATTATATATTTTTTAAAATTACTCAACATTTCGCTTAAGAAAAAAAAATATTTTTATTTTCACTCAGAATACTGTCCACATTTTTACTTGAAAATTCCAATATTTTTTAAAGAAATAAATTTCAATAATTTTATTATTAAATAAAATGAATAGCCAAGCAGGCTGGCCCAACGTGGAAAAGCTTGAACCCAACTGAGCTTAAGCCTTTAAAAATGACAATCTCGTCAAAAGTCATCCTTATTCTTCTTCAACTTGCTTAGATCTCCGCATGCGACGCAGAGAGCCAAAAAAGAGGGTAGTTAGGGTTTGCTTGAAATTGGGGAAATGGCAATGAGAAAAGTTTATAGCGAGATAAAAGGGATGAAATTGAAGGAAGTTCCGAGCTATTTCAAGCCGATGCTATCTGTTGGGTACGTGAAGAAGGCTGTTCAGAGGGGTTTGGACAATTACCATGCCAAGTACATCGAGACGGACTCCATCGAACCTCTTTACCATATCTGCTTCGGCGGGATGATCTTTTCTTACCTCGTAGCTCTTCCCAACGAGCGTCGCCATCTCGAGCACAAGCAACACGCCGAGCAACATGGCCATCAATAATCCCGTCTAGGTACTCCTCAATCCTCATGTCTTTTTAATTTTGAGAGGCTCATTGTTCTGGATTGTCCTTTGGAATGATAATTCATTTGTCGTTGTTGAAATGCGGGTAAATTTGGTTTTAGATTCTTTATTTGCATGAATGCTGATATAATCGAGCTTTTGGCCTGGTTTTTATGAACATGTGACAGCTAAATGTTGTTTACTCGACAGTTTATATATTTCATAAAATATTTAGACTTTAGACTTGGTTGGCATTCGTATCATCCACACATTTCCTCTACCGACCAGATAAGTTTCATAACAACGATAGAGGAAATATTGTGGATGGTATGAGAACAGGGACGGGCCAGGATTTGGGGTTTGTGGGGCAAAACATGTTTGAAAGTGGGGGGAAAATTTAAAAATAAACCAATTTGTAAAGAAATTTAAATAGGAGGAAAAAGCTGAATTTTTTTTTTTTGGGGATGCCCCTCCCACCCCACATACCCCCCTCACTGTATGAGAAGATGTCATTTGATATGTTTCTTGGAATTTAAATTGCAGCGTTTAGTTGCTATGCTTGATACATTGTGGTGTTTGCGATGCGGTCAGGTCACATTTATTTGAGAAATTCAGTCATAAGGGCTATGTTAAAGTTCAAGTGATGATAAACGTGTTATAGGTTTTTTTACCCTCATTTTTTGTTCGGGGCAGGGGAGAGTTGAGGAGGGTGGTCATAGAAACTTATTTGAAGCTGTGTGAAATTTGTAGTGTGGGATATGAATTCCATCTCTAGAAGATAATTATTCCCTCATATGAATGTCTATGCTATGGAAACTTGGTTTATTAAAAGGTGTTATGCTGTTCTCATTTGCCATTTTTGTAAGAACAAAAGAATTGGTGTTATGATGTAATTATATAGACATATTGTCTTTTAACTTTTCCTCCATTCCAAAACCAATATATTTTCTGTATTACTAGATGAAATTTTGTCCATTTTATTATATTTATCACACACACACACATATATGATAAATGGCTTCTCGTAATTGACTTTTTGTTTCTTAGACGTCATATTTTAAGCAATCTTAGCTTATTATTTGACTGATTGGTTGTAATTTTTTCATGTCATATTATAAACCCTTTCTTAATGATTAAGCTATTGAACAATACATGTTTTTCCATTTTGGTACCTAAACTTTTTTGGTCCTCTTTGATACTTAAACTATAGTTTAGTCTCACTTCACCCTAAAAATTTAACAACCTTAAAAAAGGTAGCACTGCCAGCCAATAGGCAATAACAATGTGCTATGTGTTTGTCTTATTTATGTCATTGATAAAGCTATCTACTGTGTCATGTTCTTATTCAGCTAGCATTGCCAGTTTTTTTCCTTAATCTGGAGCAAAGACTAATGGTTTAAGTATCAAAGTGAACATAAAAACAGTTCAGGGACCAAAGTAAAAAAAATGAGTATAGCATGGAGGGCTAAATTGATGACGCCACCTATCACGTAATCATGTTCTTATTGGTTGCAATTGCCAGTTTTTTTTTTTTATCTGTGGCTGAATGATAGTTTAAGGACCAAAGTGAACAAAAAATGTTTAGAAAAAACGAGCTAGGTATGGGGGGTTAAATTGAGTATTTATTAGGCCTATAATAAATATCTACTGTTGTGAAGCATAACCATGCCTAATATCTGAATACTTGTATTTAAATTTATTCTGGATTATATTACAAATATTAGTGACTTCACAATCTATTTTTTTGCAGCTTAAAGATGGTTCAGGTCCTGTTGTGTCCATCTTGGGTTTATCCGGTGACAAATGGATTTGCTTAATGCTTTTGGTTGTAATTTCTGAATACTGTAAGCAGTAAGATGCAGTCTATATTGATGCAAAAATAATGAAACTTTCTTTCTCTTTCATTTATATAAGACTACCATTGAAAACACAATTTGACGTTTGGTATGTCTAGCTGTTTTCTGTTGATTTGATCAATAAGGGTTTGTTTCTTTTTTTATTTTACTTGGTGGTTGTCGATGTAGATAAAGTTGAGAATCGATATTACTATAGTTGAGTATCATTCAACGATACGTTCCGGTTTGGGTGTCATTCTTCTGGAATGTGCTTCAATTGGTTCAATGCCGAAATATTGATCTATTGTGTACCATCAAAAGGTTGCCCGATCGCTTCAAATCGGAGCATGTCGATCAAGTCACCAGGGATTTCATGCTAATGCATGCTTTACTGTCAATTTCAATGGCATCTAGAAACTATCCATATAGATAATTTAAATTTCTATAAATATATAACAGCAGTGGAAATAGAATATTATTTACTTCAAAACTAATCCCATCGAATAAACCGGCCGTTAAGGTTTGGTTTAAATCAGTTAGAAAAAATCGTCTCTGATTTTGTAAATAATTCAAATCAAAACCGAATTGAATATTGAAGTTAATCGAACCAAACTTTACCGGTTTGGATCACTCGGTTTATATATCTAAAAAATAATTATATATATGTACATAATATTTTAAAGTTATTTATTAGTTTTAAATATAAAGTATTTAATATTTAATACAGTAAATAAAAATTAATTATATATTTTTAATATATATATTTTTTGAGATCCTAGCAGTAACTCAGATCCCCAATTTGAACCGAGTACCGAACTCGTATTTGTCCTTTATTTTTAAAACGGTGTCGTGGCTCGATGCTTCTCTCTCCTTCCACAGCAAGCTATTGAAGCAAATGCAAGTGCAGCGGAGGTTTCAAATTTCCAAAGTAGAAATAACCAGAAGCGTTCTCTATTTCATCGTCTAAACAGCAAAAGAAAATCAGAAAGAAAAAGAAAAATGACGGAGGAAGTGAAGTTGAGCGTAGTAGTGAGCCTGTTCACATGGATCCAGAGGAGCCGAACTTCAGCGAAGAAACGGTCCAAGTTTCGAAAATTCCTCGACACCTTTTGCAAGCCTTCCGATTACTTCAGCGCCATGAGGCTTATCCTTCCCTCTCTCGACCGAGAGCGTGGCACTTATGGCCTCAAGGAGTCTGTGCTCGCCCTCTGCCTCATCGACGCTCTCGGCATGTCCAGGGACTCTCCCGACGCTCTCCGTCTTATCAATTGGCGCAAGGGTGGCGCCAACACCGCCGCCAATGCTGGAAACTTCGCTCTTGTTGCCGCCGAGGTTCTGCAGCGTAGGCAAGGCACGGCTTCCGGGGGCTTACCGTCAAGGAATTGAATGACTTGCTTGATCGATTAGCTTCTGCTGAAAACAGGTATATCGTTTTTCATTGGTTAACCTAACTATTAAAAAAATTGTAATTCAATCAGTATGCCTTCCATTCATATCTTGCTTTTACTTCTTCCAAAGCTACCTGGAAAAGATGGATATTTGGAGAAGTTCAAATGTAACACATATTTGAGCATGATTGTTTCATATGATTGTTAGAAGAAAAAGAATAAAATTAAGAAAATTTAAAATATCATTTACTTTAATCCAATGAACTGTTTCCTTTTTTTTTCCTGAAAAAGTTTACTTTGATAATCAAACTCAAGACTAAAAATTCGAAAGTTATGTTTGTTCATCATGACATTGGTTTATGTAATATTCATTTGTTTAGAATTCCTGTACTGTATTACATGGCTTAAACTGGTTTCTCTTTGATATCAAATGAGCTTTTGACTTTTACATAAATATTCTGTCTTTGACATCAGGGCCGATAAGACTGCAATCCTTTCTACTTTGATTAATAAGACAAATGCACAAGAAATGAAGTGGGTTATCATGATTATTCTTAAAGGTATTATCTCTAAGCATCTGAACTCTTTAAGTTTTTTATCCACTGTGAAAGCTTTGATCCTAGGCCTAGCTTGCTTTTCCTGCAGATCTCAAGTTGGGAATTAGTGAGAAGAGCTTATTTAAAGAATTTCATCCAGATGCTGAAGACTTGTTTAATGTCACATGTGACCTAAAATTGGTTTATGAAAAGTTAAAGGACCGTAGTCGTAGTCATCGCCATAAGCGACAGGTGAGTCATACATGTTGATCCTACTTGCAGAATCTCTTTTAACTGCTTCTGTTGGGTTAAGTCTCAAAATACTTATTGGCCTACCATGTTCTAAAGCTTTCATATCAGTTCAGGGACTTGCTGCTCTTAATCTGTTTTGTAAAGAATTTATAAATTGAAAAAGAATTATATAACATCTGGCAACAGCTGATTTTTGTTTAGGTAGCTCTGATCTACTGTATTGGGACTAAAGACAGTGAACGTCTATAGTGATGACTGAGCACCCTTTCCATTTATGCATTTACTTCTCTTTCTGACATTTTCATCTCATTGTTTCTTTTCATATCTTATCTTCATTAAGATCATGTTTTGAAATCTTAAATCTGTAATTGCAAGGTAATATAGATTGAATAGGTTACTCCCTTCCCTTCCTTGGAAAACATACACCTGCTTGCTCTACATTTGGTTGTTCATTGACAACATTCAATTTTCAGAGAAGGTAAAGCCCAAAAATGCCTCTAAGCTTTTCTTAAATGGCAACTAATCCCCGAAACATTAGTTATGTTTTAGTTAAACTTTAAAATCTATTTAGATGAATCTATCGGTTTTTGTACTGGAGTAAAGAAGTTTTATATTAACTTTCATTTTGGTTAAATAATAACAGTATGTTTTTCTAAGTGACATTACTCTTTTTGCAGGACATTGAGGTTGGGAAGGCTGTACGCCCACAACTAGCTCTGAGAGTTCGTGATCCAGCTGCTGCATGGAAAAAGGTTTGCTTTAGCATGGTTATCTAAAGAAATTACAGCTGATCTTTGTCCCTAAATAGTCAGGAATGGAGCAGTAGCATCCATTTTGATTTTGTTCATAAGGACATCATAATACAAACTTTTTTACAGATTGTTGTTACTGTTAATGGTTTTTATATTCTCTTCATTAATTTTCTTATGTTATTTTTCCTTTTACTTTTTTATATTCTTTCTTAGTGAATAATCTTTAATTCTCATCCCCTTTTATAGCTTCATGGTAAGGAGGTAGTTGTTGAGTGTAAATTTGATGGTGATCGCATCCAAATCCACAAAAATGGAACAGAGATACACTACTACTCCAGGTGAGCATATACTTTTTATTTTTTGAAACCATATGCCCTCCCATCTCCTTTTGATATATCAAAGTTAGTGGAACTTAAGTGTAGAATTGCTTTTTTGGTGGTTAAACCTCCCCGCAACAGTGAGGATCTCTTATTCAGATATATTCTTCCTTAAACTATCAACACTGGAACGAAAAGGGGTGAAAAGGAAAATATTTGTTTATATGCTACTTCCCTAGAGAAAAATGCTTTCTATTTTTATGTTTTATTTGATGCTAAGCACATGCATTTGGTAAATGTAATGTGTTTTGTTGTCTCTATCTTAACAGGAATTTTCTTGATCATCCTGAATATGGGCACGGGATGTCAAATATTATTGCACAAAATATTTTAATTGATAGGTGAGATTTTCTAGTTTTAATACACTGAAACTTGTATTATCTTTGAAGAGTTTTTGTCTTTTCACTTGTATTCTATTTTTCCTTTCCAACACTCTCCATTCTGGCTTCCCCTCTTCACACTTCTGGGGTTATAGATTTTAGCATGCTTGTTTTTTTTTTTTTTTTTCCCATGCTTCTCTTCTTGAATGATTAAGTATATCCATTACTTGAAAATAATGGGAAGAGGGGAAAAAGATCGTCTGAACTGTATGTATTTGTTTTCTAAGTGCAGTACTTTTCTAGTTAATATACAGTAATATATGCTATTTATACCATTTCGGTAAGATTTAGTTGCATTGACAAA